>JAJTUV010001845.1:0-293075 GCA_021653895.1 Mastomys natalensis
CGGCTGCCTAACTTTATAGCATAGATGATGAAACATAGTAAAAGAAGTTATGTATTAGTATTTGCTATTCATGAAACGGTTGTCCAGATATTTTGTTTGTCTGCAGTGTTTTCAAAATGGAAACACTCCCAGCCTAAAATCAGGCTGTCATATAATAAATGTTTGCTTTGGAGAGACAATCTTTAGATTCTTAAATTTGAGTAATAGGGCTGATAGCTTAAAATAAAATCTTTGTCTGTGTATTTGCTAATTATGACTGAACTTGTTACTCTGACATGTAATGAAATATCAAACCCATAATCTGTATTTCTTGGGTAATCATTAGTCTGTCTTTGTTCTGTGAAGCCTGTACAAATTGCTAGTCAGTGAGGGCTGCAAGATTCCTGGACCACTTAGATCTGCTTCCCGTCCTCACCTCCCTGACTCCTTAGTTACTCTGCACGCCTCCCTGTGAGCAGTGTGCCAGCTGGGGAAGGCTCCTCCTACTACATGCTCTCAATGTTGTCATAATTTAAAATGTTAGATACTTAATTTCAGTTTTCACTTGGACATTTTCCTTGTCCTATGACAGACAGGTCAAAATTTTAAGTGTACTGACTTTTAGACTAGTTGGTAAAGATCCCTTCAAAACTGAAGGATGGACAGTAAAGTAGGTACAAGCAGGAAACAATCACACATTTTAGAAAGGACCACTAAGTGCTGTCTAAATGCCTAATTGAAGGTAGGTAAAAATGCATCCTTTGCAAAGCTTCTTGATTGTTTTATAAACCTGTTTTTAAAACATATCTATATTGATGTTTCCAATAGTGTTAATGCACAGACACTTACATTAACTTGAATATTTAAATAAACTTCATAATAATTACAGTGATTAGATTCAAATGATCATGTGAAAGCAGAAAACGAGACTCTCTGGGTTGGACTGATGGCTCAGTGCTTAAGGCTGTTCTTTCAGCAAGCAGGCTTAGGTGTGATTCCTAGTACCAACATGGTGGCTCACATCTATCCATATACTCAGTTCCAGAATATAGAATGTCCCATTTGAACTGGCTGGCCATTGTGCATGCAAAGAGTGCAGCAGATTTACATGCAAGAAAATTACCCATAAACAAAAATTCTAAAAAAAATAATACAGACAGTTAAGCCACATTTTGAAATAAAAACAATAATACTACCAAATTGAAATACTTATTTTTCATCTTGAAGGTGTTCTGAAATTTCAGAAAATGTACTTAGGGATCATTAAGCAGAAATTACATATGGATAAGTTACTTTTTCAGAAAATAACACAATCACTTGATTCTTAAAAAGGATCTTAATAAAGATACATGACAAGTAAAATCAAATTATAATATATTCTATTAATGTTACTCAACAACAAAATAACTAAGTTCATACTCTTTGGAAAAGAAACAATTTAAGGAACCTGTCTCTTATCTTCTTGGTTCTTACACCATAAATAATGGGGTCTAACATGGGTGGCACAAGAAGATACATATTGGCAACAAGTATGTGCACATGTGGAGCCACTTTGTGCCCAAACCTATGGGTGAGGAAGGAGAAAAAGACTGGCGTGTAGAACACTAAGATGACACAGACATGTGAGCCACAGGTGCCTAGAGTCTTGAGTCTGGCATCCTTGGAAGGAAGGTGGAAGACTGTGTTGAGTATGAGGACATAAGAGCAAATGATCAATATGAAGTCCACCCCACCAGTGAGGAAGGCAACAATGAGGCTGTAAGCTCTGCGGATGCTTGTCTCAGCACAGGCAATCTTGATGAGGGCCATGAACTCACAGTAGGTGTGGGAAATTATATTTGTCTTGCAATAGGGAAGCCAACGTAACAAAAAGGGTGAAGACTTAGAAAGGCTGCTCCGCGAAGTACAATAGCCAGGCCCATCGCCCCAGTTACAGTGCGTGTCAAAATAGCTGAATGTCTTAATGGGTTACAAATCGCTACATAACGGTCAAAGGCCATTCCTACAAGGAAACCAGACTCCATGGTTGAGCAAGAGTGAATCAGGAATACTTGAGTGAGGCAAGCTTCAAAGCGAATCTCTCTGTCATGAAACCAGAAGAGACTGAGAAGTTTGGGAACAGCTGTAGTGCACACCACGAGGTCGGCCACTGCCAACATGCAGAGGAAGAGGTACATTGGCTCATGGAGGCTGGCATCTGTCTTGATGATGAACAGAAGTGAGCTGTTTCCCACTAATGCCAAAATGTAGCCCATGCAAAAAGGAATAGAGATCCACATGTGTGCTGCCTCCAAACCAGGAATGTCAATGAGGATGAAGGTTGAGGGATGGATATTAGTTTTATTGTATATAAAAATGATGAGTGTCAAAAGTTTGTGGATATTACCTTGAAAGAAACAATATTAGTTTATAAAAATATTTAAAATGAGGAAGATAATACACAGGTGACTATAGTCCACAGGTCTACTGGAATTTTTGTAAATATATACCTACAAATGAGTTCATCTTCTATGGAATATAACTAAAGTTGTAGTCATTCTGTTTTAAAAACAGCATCACCTAAATTCTGATTTAGATTTTGCTAACAGTGAAGTCTGAGGAAATCATGTTACTTCTTTATTGAGATACGTTTAATTCTTGTATCTTCCATGCAATGAAGAACCTTAATGTCTTTTATCTACATGTTGACATCTATATTTTTATTGCTACATTATTTTGATTACTACTTTTCTTTTTAAAAAGTGAACTGAAAATTAATGAGTATGTAAGAATCACGGAGATAGAAGAATAAGCATTGGTCAAAGAAGATGATATGTGAGACTATAAGGAGATGTCCCATCAGAATTTATGATTTTCAGATATTAGTAATTATTTAGTAAATGCCAGTTGATATGTTACTTATACTTTTGACACAGGAATACTTAGGAAAATGTTTCAATGCTATGAAATGATTGGAAGGAGATTTATTTACATCTGCCTGATTATCATTAATGTGATATCAAAACTAGGATGAGGACAGAGGTAGAAGATGATCAAGGCAGAACATTATTCTTGGCCCTTCAGTGGCTGCAGAATTGATACCCACTCTTTAGTTTATATGGCAATCATTGCATAATTTGATTGTAATCAGTGGTCTCTGCTCCCATAATTTCCTTCCTTGTATCATATTAGTCAGGTGATTTGCTCTCCTTTAAGTTGACACTACAGTATCCAAGCTATTCTGGTTTTCTCATTGCTCTGAAAATTTTCTTGTTTCCTTCAACATCCATGGTCTGGTTCATATTGACATTTGCTTATTATACAATTTTTATTTTTAGATCATGAAGATACTATTTAATTTGTTGCATATAGTTACTTCTTTTCTTTTAAGAAAGGTAATAGCAAGTATCATAACCTTTTTAGGATTTATTATAATGGATATCCATGCATTATAGATTATGAAAATTATACCTTAAGCCATTATTCAACAGTTGTCGGAACCAGAGTGTTCATAGAACACTGAACATTAATAATGAATTAAAATGATAGTATTTTAGACTTTTACCCTGTTTTTGAAGTTTTACAACCAAATATTTTACTTAACTTCATGATTTTACTTACAGAGACAGCAGGGATATATATTCTTTTGAGTTTGGAACAGCTGGACACATGCATCTAAGAAGCCTCAGAAAGTCTGAGGGCATGGCATTTGTGAATCACAGCAAACACTGAGCAAAAGAAGAATCTAAGAAAACCAAATTGTTTAAAAATTTGTAATGTAACAGTTAACACTTTCCAATTTTTCAGTAGATAGTAATGAGTCAAATTTTCTTCCTTGAACAATTCATGTATTATGAAGCATAAATTTCATTTATGTATTTAGCTGAGTATAGATTAAGTCAATTATATACATTTAAACAGTTCATAGAAAACAAGTTCTGCTTGTAGCCCACGTATGGATTTCAGAATCTTTTGCCAAATCCAACGGCTAAATTACCCTAATTATGTAACACTGTACTGATGATGCTATTACCAGAAATGATGGGCATCACTCTCTGTACAGCATGAAGATGAGCCCCTGCCACTGGTTTTTGATGAATAATTACTGACATCCCTAGTTTTGAGTGTCACAAAGAAGCAACTCTAACACTTAGAGCTTCTTTCTAATAAAGCCTTTTCCAATGTACCCACTCAACCAATCACGACCATTTACTACAACTAACATGCACAAGCCTTAGTCTTGCTGCTACTTTGCTCTGTGATTGACTTCATGTGTGCACATCTAGAACAGTGTCATTTTATTTTTCTCATTTTGATTAAAATTAGTTCCTGTATATTTTATTCTACATTTTAGTGCTTTTAATATTTTTCGTTGAAAATTTTCTGATCTTTTTCTCATCAAGGTTTTCTCTCCCTCAACTTCTCCCAGACTCTTCTCACCTCCTCAACTTTACTTTCTTTTTTCTTTCTTCTTCTTTCTTTCTTTCTTTCTTTCTTTCTTTCTTTCTTTCTTTCTTTCTTTCTTTCTTTCTTTCTTTCTTCTCCTTTCCTTTCTTTCTTTTCTTCCTCTAGAAATAAAACATTTAAACAAACAAAAACCCAAACAAACCATAATAAAGAAAAAGAAAAATACAAAGACACAAACACAGACACACACATCAGCTATTTTTAAATTTTCTCTTTTGCTATTTATTTTTACCTTTATACAATGTAAAAAACATTTGTCATTCCCTTCCCCACTTCCTGCCTTTTTGTGTTTATAACCCCTGTGTGAATAAGTAAATTATGGTGTGATTTAAATAATTAAATAAGTTAATTAATTTAACAAAAAAAACATTTTTCTCAGTAAAACATAAAGGTAAGCTATGAAAGAAAAAAATCCACACCATAGTGATTTCAAGTGTGCAATAACTGCACTTAAAGTGAGTTCAACCCTAGCTTCAGTCATGAAATTAAAAATGAAAATAATATAAATCACAGAATGCCAAGATGAATGCTAAATATAATTTACAAAAATATGGAATTTTATGATAAATATGAGGTTAAGATTAAAAATCAAGACATAAGAAAAATTGATACAACTTTTAAAAGAAAATAATAGGTACTATTAAAATAACATTTTGTTAGAGTAACCACATGAATTGGAATACTATGAGTTATATATGTATTCATAAGGTTATGTGCAGGGAGTCCTTACTATAACACTATTTATAATAAATGATATTGAATTATTCAAAACATTCAGCTATAAAGTGATTAGATATAGTTAATTTTTTATATTATCTAGTTAGCATAATTTAATAGTGCATGCTTCTATAAACTAATCTAAAAATCATATAAAATGAACATTAATTTTCCAGTTGCATTGGGTATAAACACTATATATATATTATGTGTGTGTGGTGTGTGTGTGTGTGTTTTGTGTGTGTATGTGTGTGTTATAATAAAGCACATTTATACTGAGCACTTTATAAACAAAGAAACACAATTTAGATGGGACTCTGTAGTGTTGATGGATCAAAAGGAATGTAGACTAGATATAATTTACCTTTACTATTATGCTTGATTTTTAAACAACAAGAACATATTCATTGCTTACTTGTTTCCAGGTGGTGTTACAATAAGTAAATAAACGATGAACATTCATGTTTGTATTCATCAGCAAGAAACCACAAACAAAACTAACACATATAAAATATTTCAAAATATTAAGAAACAGTGATCATTGAAATATACTTCTTTCTACCTCTTTGTATACATAATTGGCTAGTATTTCTATCTATAAAAATCAGTGACTACATGCAGTTGTTCATGGTGGGATTACTGCACATAAAATAGTTTAGTAACTTCTAAGCAGAGTTGAAGACTCTTCACATACCATTTTGAGTTATTTTTTACATCTTTCTTGAACTATCATTGACACTTGTCCCTGATGCTCTTGTGATATGACACTTTCTCTTCCTTTCATTGTACTGCATTTTATGTTTGGTCAATACTTTCTTATTTAATATATTGGAGGAAATTATTGATTAAAAATGATACTTTTCCATTGACTTCTAATGAATCAATAGAGAGAAAAGAAAAAGGCAGGTGAGAGAGTATATTATTTCAATATAATTTTAAGGTAAGAGTTACATATGATCACAAACAGTAAACCTTCTGAAGGAAACCTCAAACACTATTGCCCAACAATTTCTTGGTTACAGCACTAAATTTTAAGACATAGTGAAAGATTTTTCTCCAACATAGTAATATTCTATAACTACTTTTTTTTTACTTCCTGATGAAAAAACTTGAGAACATAGAAGACATACTTTTAGAGAATAACAAAGTCAATGATGTATAATGTTGGTAAATCCTTGGCCCATCTTTTAACAAAAATGATTAAAACAATATAATGCTATCATTCTTCTATTTTACTCTCAGTTTTAATATTTGCTGGTTGGTAATCCTACTATGACATAGATAACTCTAGGAAATGACATTTGTAAATTATAATACAAATACAAATGTCAATTCAAAAACCTGGAAAAATTATATTATTGAAATGGCATATAATAAGTAATCATAGTTATCGTTTTCAAAGCTGTTGTAACCATAAAGTTGTGAATTTGGGATTTGAAAATGAATGATTATAAATTTCAGCTCTACATTAAACCTAAAACAATATACAGCAGGCTTAGCAAAAAAAAATGACATAACAGATTCTAGACTGCTTTGAAAGGAGAAACATTGTTCAAACATCACAGATGTGTGAGGTTTGCCCAGCATATATGCTGATACACTCATCCCCATTCTTCATTAGTCTTCAGCACACTGGGGTATACAGAGAGGCCAGACACCATTCTTTCTCAGAAAAAGTTTAGCCTCTTCTCAGCATCTATCAAAGATATCAAAAATAATTACTACTGCTTATGTGGCCAACACAGTCTAGACAGGAACTATAAACTACAAAGAGTTAATCAGTCCAAAGAAATTTTACAGAAGCCTGATTTAAGCAACTGGCTCCTCTAAATAGAGTCCTCCTCCAGCCAGAAGTCTACCTAAGTCATGGTATAATGAGTTACTGTGAAGTCCTTACCTCACTAGGGTTTTGTGTTGACCAAGGTGAGTCCTTGAGCAAGCCCTGTTCTCTCATGACTTATAGCTTTCCATTTAGACTTACTATGGACAGCTTCCAGGTGCTTCTGACTCTTATTGGCAGGCAAGGAGAATGACTTCTCCATGGGATCAGAAAGAGAAACCATAGGGAGTTTGAAATTTGGGATCAAAAGGCTGCATATAGATACTTAAAGCAACAGTATCTCAATAACAGCAGAATCCAAAAACATAGAGCCCAGGGAGACTTCAATTCTTTGCAGCCTGATTCCCAGCAGGATTTCTTAAGTCTCTGAAGAATTCTTTAAACTATTCATACAAGTATGTATTGAACATACCCCCTGATATTTCCCTGTCCTCATATTTCCCTTCCCTTTATATTATTTACTTCCTAGACTGTTCTGCTTCTACTTTGGTATCATCCATATATCTATATCATCTCTCTCTCTTTCTCCCTCTTTCTTTCTCTCTCTCTTTCTCATATATCTATCTGTATCTGTATCTTATCTCTATCTCTATCATCATCTGTATCTATATCATCATCTATCTATATCTATATCATCTATTTGATTCATGTACATGTAATGTATACATATGTGTATATATATATATATATATATAATTTATTTATTATTATAAAGCCTATGAACTACCAGTGAAAGATAACATTTAATATTTGTTTTTTTGGGATTGGCTTAATTAAGTTATATGGTTATCTCCATATGATTTTATTTTCTTGCAATGGATATATTCTCAGGATGGTTGTGCCTGATTCCTATGAAAGTTATATATACCTAAGTTATTATTTATAGGTTTTTGATAAAAACACTATTGACTTTCATAGTGGATTGACTAGTTTATATTCTCACCAGAAGTATATAAGGCTTCCCTTCATCCACATCCTGGCCACCAATTTTTGTTTGTATCTTAATGTCTGCAATTATGGCTGACATTAGATGGAATCATGAGGTAATTTCATTTTCATTTCTCTGCTGTCTAGATTCAAATTATAACATTTAATGTATTGCTTTTATAATTCATTATAACCAATTGATAGAAATTTGTTGAGTCATGTGAGAATTGTATTGCATCTAAACATTAATGTGAAACTGTGTTCTGTTTAGTGAAGAAGCCCCGTTTTTCCTGTCAGCTAATGCTTTTACCCTATCCTCAGATTCCTTGGGGTTTGTTAAACATATATTCTTGAAAAATCTTTGTGCAAATCTCAGCAATTTGGTAAAGTGAAATTTTGAAATTTCACAATTTGTTTATCATACTTGCACTCTTCTTATATATTAGAAAGGATATTCTATATTAATAAAACACATCTATGGTATTGTCCTTGTTATTTGTACTAAAATTGTTGCTATTCCCTAAAATGTATTTATAACTCCAAATATATATTATGGCATATTTTTATATTTATTATACTTTGTATGTATGTGTGTGTGTATTGTGTGTGTGTTATGAAGTTAATGTATGTGTACTTGAGCATTAAGGTTGTATATGCTGTTCAATAGACAACTCTTGGGAATCTGTTCATTCTTTTCACTATTTAGGTCCTTGGGCAACTCTGGCAGTCAAGCTAGACAAACACCTTTTCCTACTGAGCCATCTCTCTGTCTCTTGATGGCCTATTCAAAATAATTAGAATCACACTCAGAGCTCAATAGCCTGACATATTTATTCCCAGAAGCTTAACAAAGTAAGACTCTACCTGTGGTTTTAGATTTTATAACTTAAATATAATGCTCTTTTTCACACTTTATTCGTTAGTCTCTCTTCTGTTTCCCTTTGCACAATCCCACTGTTAAAAAATGCTGTGATACATTTCCAGATGTGTTCTTAAAGACCCAGAAGATTTTCATGTACCTAGGAAAGAAGTTTATTAGACAAACCACATACAGAGTGAGTTAAGGTGCTTCTGATTACAAATTGACTTGTGACTATAATTCCAGCACTTGGTAGCTTGAGGTAAAAAGAAAAAAAAGTTTGGAAGAAGGAAGGAAAATTAATAATTGAATAAAGTTTTCCCTGGGAATACAAAAGGAAGTTTATTTGTGTGCATGTAGGGCCTGTCTGGGATGTGCTGAAGTAGGTTTGTAGTATGAGAAAAAGACACGGAGACTAATGTCTTCTTAATAAACTGTTTTCTTGATTAGAATGGCATAATCATCTTTATCTTTTCTGATTAGATGTAGTTTGAATTCTATCTTGTCAGATATTAATATATTGAATTTCCTTGCTCCTTGGTCCTATTTGATTGAATCACTTTGTTCACTTTTACTCTATGGTGGTGCCTTTAAAGCTAACACAGTGTGTGGAATGGGTTGGGTGGGGCCTGGGGAAGATTTGAGAGGAGTTGCAGAACAAAAAGCTGTAATCAGAATATATTATGTGAGAAAATTCCATTTTCAATTAAAAAAAAAAAACCAACCAAACAACAACAACAAAAACAAAAACAAAACAAATAAACAAACAAAAGAAACAATTGAATACCAGCAGGCATTACCTTTGAAAACTCAGGGTAACCAGGCCAGATAAACAGGTGAACTAATTGAAAACCTAAACCACTTCTTTTTCTTCTACAATCTGACACCCTATTCTCATCCCTAGCACTGCAACAGAATACCTGTAGCCTATCTTCTATATACCCCACTCAACCCACATCTCCAGTGAATTGCATAGACTTTCTCTTCCTAACCTCCCTCCCCCCACTCATTGCTTTATCCCAAAGCCCAACTCCAGCAGGTACTTACTGCTAACCCACAAGAGGAATCAGGTAGACTGAATGCCCTTTTCCCCCTCTTACTCTGCATTCTAAACCTAATCATTTAGTATCACCCCCAGCTCTGCAACAGAACAGCTACTGCAACCCTCCTAGTCCCCTATTCCCACAGGTCTCCTGGGGATTCAACAGATCCTCTCCTCCTAACCTCCCTTCCCCCACTTTCTGCTTTATTCCTAGCAGCCATTCCAGCAGGCACCCTGCTAACCCAAAGGCCACTCCTGCTAGAGAAGCAGATAGGATGCCTGCAGATCTTTTCGCTTCTTTTGTTCATCCAAATCCAATCTCCCAGTCTTACCCCCATGCACTTCAGCAGACCTGGAGTGACCTCTTTTCACCACCTCTCCTCATTATAAGGAGATAACAGGCAGATCTTTGAATAGTTTGTTTTCCTGCTGCCTGTGAAACTCTTCAGACTCCTAGCCTATCCCCTTTCCTAATTGTCAGCTCCCAATACCTATCTACACATTTTACCTGGATCCTCCACTGGCAACACATATCAGATACACAGAAAATTTCCTACCAGACAACACACAACAACCACACTCTTCTAAAAGCCAGAGAGGAAAGAGAAACCAGGAACAAAACACCCATCCCACAAAGACAAAACCAGAAATCAGAACGTAAGCCTGTAGTCATCACAATTCTAGTTACCTAGACACCTGCCCCAAAATACAATTAATAACAGCCAGGGTGATATGTCTCCAATAAAGCCCGGGAACCCTACTACAGCAGGTTCTGAATATTTTAACATAGCTGAGGCACAAGGAAAGGACCTTAAAACAGTTTATATGAAGATGATAGAAGTCCTTAAAGAGAAAATGAAAATTCCCTTATGAAATGCAGGAAATTACAAACAGTTGGAGGGATTGAATAAATCCCTTAAAGAAATTAAGAAAAACAGACAGTAGAAGAAAATGAATAGAAATTTTCAAGACCTAAAAATGGAAGTAGAATCAATAAATAAAAACTCAAATTGAGGGAATACGGGGAAGAAAAGAAAAAAGTTAATTTGACAGGAACTACAGAGATAAGCTTCACAAACAGGATACACGAGATAGAAGACAAAATGTCAATCACTGAAGACACAATAGAAGATATAGATAAATCATTCAAAGAAATTATTAACTTTATTATTGGTCAAAAAAACCTGTTAAATCTAAAAAAGTCCTTACACAAAACATTCAAGAAATCTGGAACATGATGAAAAGAACAAATCTATAAACAATAGGAATAGAGAAAGGTGAAGAAACCTACCTCACAGGACCATAAGACATTTTCAACAAACTCACAGAAGAAAATTTCCCTAACCTGAAGATGGAAATGCCTATCAAAGTACAAGAAGCACACAGAACACCAAGTAGAATGGACCAGAAAAGAATGTTCCCTTAGAGCATAATAATCAGCACTAAACATACGGAACAGAGAAAGAATATTCAAAGCTGCAAGGGAAAAAGAAAAAATAACATATGAAGGTAGACAGACCTATTAAAATTACATTTGACTTCTAGTTGGAGACTCTAAAAGCCAGAGGGCCTGGACAGATGTGCCACAGACTCTAAGAGACCACAGATGCCAGCACAGTCTACTATAAACAACAAAGCTTTCAATCACCCATAGATAAAGAAAATAAGGTATTCATGATAAAGCCAAATATAAACAATATTTATCCAAAAATCCAGCTCTACAGAAGGTGTTAGAAGGAAAAAGTCCAAGATATAAAGTTGACCTTTAGGAAGCACAGGAAATAAATACTTTTAGATCATCAAAACCAAAAGAAGGAAAACACAGACACACACAGACACACAGACACACCACTGTGAACACTGGCAAAATAGCTGAGGTCAACAGTCATTAGTCATTAGTCTCTCTCAATATTAATGGTTTCAATTCTCCAGTAAAAAGAAGCAAACTATCAAAATTGATGCAGCAACCAGTATCTATCCTTCTGCTGCATCCAAGAAATACACCTCAACATCAAGGCACAGACATCACCTCAGGGTAAAGCATTGGACAAAAAAATTCCAAGCAAACAGACATAAGAGGCAAGCTGGAGTATCTATTTTAATATCTAACAAAATAGACCCCAAGCTGAAACTAATCAGAAGAGATAGGAAAGGACAGTACATACTCATCAAAGAAATCTTAACATCTATGCCCAAACACAATGTCACCCAAGTTTATAAAAGAAACACTACTATAGTTTAAAACACATATTGACCCTCACACACTGAGATTAAGGTAATAAAAACATTGCTTTCAACAAATCATCCAGAAATGCCAGAGCTAAGAGACATTTTAAATATATGGATCTAAAAGATGTTTACAGAACTTTTCACCCAAACACAAACACAAAACAAATATACCTCATTCTCTCGTGGAATTTTCTCCAAACTTCAACACATGCTCAGACATAAAGCAAGTATCAACAGATACAAGAAGATTGAAATAACTCCTTACATCCTATCAGACTGCCATACTAATGTCAGAAACAATAGAACTTGGAAACTGAATAACTCTACTGAATGATAAATGTGTCCAGAGAAAAATAAATCAAATACTTGCTAGAATTGAATACAAATGAATAGACAAAACACTCAATTTATGGGACACAATGAAAGCATTGCTAAGAAGAAAGTTTATAGCAATAAGTACCTACATTAAAAAAAAAAAAACTGGAGAGATCTTATACTAGCAAATTAACAGTATTCCCGAAACCTCTAGAACAAAAAAAAATTACATACAAAAGGAGTTGATAGAAAAAAAGGGAATAATACAAAGAACCAGTGAGGTTCTTTGACAAAAAATCAATGAAATCAGTAATCTACTATCAAAATTAACTAAAATGCAGAAAAAGAATATCCAAATTAACAAAATGTGAAATGAAATGGGGCTTATAGTAATAGACACCAAGAAAACTCAGAGAATTGTAAGAATATACTTTAAAAACCTATACTCCACCAAATTGGAAAATCTAAAAGAAATGAGTAATTTTCTCTATAGTACAGCATACCTAGTTAAATTAAGATCAGATAAGTAATTTAAATAGGCCCATAACTCCCCTAGAGAGATAGAACCAGACATTAAATGTATCCCAACCAAAAAAGCCCAGGGTAAGACTGTTTTACTACTACAGATCTACCAAACTTTTAAAGAAGACTCAACTCCAATACTTCTCAAACTTGCCCAAAAAATAGAAACAGAAGGAACTTTGCGCAATTTATTTTATGAGTTCATAGTTACTTTGATACCAAACCACATAAACACCCAACAAAAGAAGAGTATGACAGACTAATTTTCCTCATGAATATTTATATAAAAATAATAGAATACTTTCAAACTAAATTAAAGAACACATCAAAATTATTATCTGCTATGGTCCAGTAGACTTTATTCCAGAAACACAGGGATGGTTCAATATATCAAAATCAAAAAATAAAACCCACTATATAAACAAACTAAAAGACAAAAACCACATTATCATCTCCTTAGGTGAAGAAAGACTTTGACAAAATCCAATGCCCCTTTATCATAACAGTTCTGGAGTGATTAGGAATACAAGGGACATACCTAAACATAATAAATGCAGCTTTATAGTAAACCCATATCTCACACCAACTTAAATATAGAAAAACCCAAAGCAATTCCACTAAAATCAGGAACAATTCTCCATTCATATTCCCCATTCCTATTCAGTATATATTCAAAATAAGACTTCAGTATGAAGTTTTAGCTAGAGCAGTAAGACAACTGAAGGCAATCAAGGGAATACAAATTGGTAAGGAAGATGTTAAAGTATCCTTATTTGCACATGATATGACAGTATACATAAGTAACCTGAAAAATTCCACTAAGAAACTCCTACACTAGATAAACACATTCAACAAAGGAGCTGGATTTAAATTACAAAAATTAGTAACCCTCCTCTATACAAAAGACAAATGGTCTGAGCAAGAATTCAGGGAAACAACACCTTTCAAAATACCTTCAAATAAATATAAATATATTGGTGTAACTCTAACCAATCAAGTGAAAACCTTGTATGATAAAAAACAAACAAAACAGAACAAAAATTGAAACTATGATTTTTGAAGAAAGAAATTTAAGAAGATATCAGAAGATGGAAAGATCTCCCATTCTCGTTTATTGGTAGGACTAATATGGTAAAAATGGCCATTCTACCAAAAGCAATCTACGGATTCAATGAAATCCCCATCAAAAAATTTCAACACAATTCTTCATATTGAATAGATGACTAGAGATCTCTGGAGAGCTGTCTCAAGCAGAACACAAGGCTGTCAGCTTGTATCTATGATTTGACTCTGAGTACTTCTTTTTGCCTCTCCCAAACAAACTCCCCTTCCTCAGAAAGCCAAGACTGGTTCCTGGCAGGGAGGAGGAGGAAATTATAATAAAGACATATTGTATGAGAAAAATTCTGTTTAATAAAAGGGAAAAAAGAAATTTGAAAAAAACAAAACGTAATTAAAAATTATTTGAAAGGGGTCCTGGAGTGGCTAGAAAACTTGTCTCTTGGTATTGGTCCTTGAAAAAGCCATTGTGGTTAGGTAGTTTTAAAGTCTGGAGTACTCATTACTTTTGGTTTGGTGTTTCTACAAGTTATCTCAGGCGATTTCAAAAAACCTCTTCTACTATATCAGTTATTTTCTTACAAAAGAAATTATATTTTTCACAATGAACTCAGTGGTATTTTTGTGGTCATTTGTTTTTCTTTTTAAAACATTTGTTTTGGCTTTCATTTTTTGTTTGTGTTTGATTGTATTTCTTTTTTGAAATAATATTTTAACCAGTTAAAAGTGTGATGATTGGCTGCTCATTTCTTCGACTTCCGTGCACTGACCTTTTATTTTGATAGATAGAACATTTTAGCATTAGTTGTTTTTATTTCTATTTATTCTTTACTCATACAGCATATCCTGACCTCAGTTTCCCCTCTGTCCACTAGCCCACAGCACTGGCTATGACAACTGTTCCAGATCTTGAAAGTTGTGGAGTGTGCATGGATATAGAGGTCTAGGGATGTTTTGTGTGTATGAGATGTCAAATAACAAAAGCCAGTGCAGAGACAGTATTTTTATGGAGCTGAATGCCATGGAATTTTTACTGTAGTCATCTGGAATCACTGAGATAGCAAAATCCCTGGAACTTTTATATTCTTCTGGAGTAAAATAGTAATATTTTATAACATTATCTGGTAAATTCTCAACTTCATAGCCATGTCTCTATAAATGTATGCACTGGTGTACACACACACACACACACAATTCACTAACAATATGAGTTTCATACCTATTAGTTATCATTTTAACTTCATAGCTGGTGTTATTTTTATCCTTACCATTCTACGGTAGGGAATTCTACCTATGATACAGATAAGAAAATGAACCTCAATAATTCTTGGGTTGTGGGTTTGTTGTTGTTGTTTAAAAAAATGTTTGTTTTTGTGCTTTTGTTTCCCTAGCAGGATCTAGGACTGCATAAGGAGTCTCTGGGGATTTAGTCCCAGAGCTGAGTATAAATCTGAGGGTAAAATATGATGAGAAAAGTCCTTATAGTACTTGAAACACAATATAAATGTGTCTTTTGTGTACTCCTCAGACAGATGTTTAAGTACTGTGCTATTCAAGGTTCTGCAGAAGAGCTAGTGGATCTCCTGCTGATTTCTGGTGAGTTACTAAGATAGTAGTACTTGGAGACATATATGGGAAGTACAGGCTAAGAGCCATTTTCATAATATGTTTCTATAATGCTCAATACCTTTGACAAGTCAGAATTTATATTCTGAGTCTGAACCTTTCTATAAGCCAGAATTCATAATTCATTTTCACTAAATTGCTTACAGTATTTGTACCTCCTCTACAGTGTATTCCTCTTTTCCTATGCTGAATCCTACAACAAAGTGAATTTCCAGAATCAAATCACATTCTGTATTTTTTTTCCTAAGGAAGAAGAGAGGTCTAGTTATTATACATCTGCCTTGAGTTTACTGCAGTACCTATGCTCAGAAGTAAAGGAAAATTTGAAATATGAAGGTGGTCAGAATTATTCAAATGGCTAAGCAAATGACTATAGCTATCTGCTGCAACAGGCTGTGTTTCATGGTAAAAATGAGTTCAACTCTGCTCTGTTCATGTTGTTAATGACTCATACACTAGCCCCTTCATCCCCTACTGCCTCCCCCCCCCTTTTCTCCCTTTGTGTCTCTCATCTGTGTCTATCTTCTGCCTTTCTTCCCCTTCTCTTATTGTGTGTGTGTGTGTGTGTGTGTGTGTGTGTGTCTCATATTTCTCATCAGGAGGAAGAACTTCATCTCTTCTGACCAGTGCAGGATGACAATCCACAATAACAGGAGCGTTTTTCACCCAGCCACATTTTTCCTCACTGGGATCCCAGGTCTGGAGGAAATCCATGCCTGGATCTCTCTGCCTTTCTGCTGTATTTATCTTGTGGCCCTAATGGGAAATACCACGATCCTTGTAGTTATCAAGACAGAGCGCTCTCTCCGAGAGCCGATGTTCTACTTTCTGGCCATCCTTTCTTCAGTCGATTTGGCTCTTTCTACAACCTCTGTGCCCCGTATGCTTGGTATATTCTGGTTTGATGCCCATGAAATAAACTTTGATGCCTGTGTGGCTCAGATGTTTTTAATCCATGCTTTCACTGGCATGGAGGCTGAAGTCCTCGTGGCTATGGCTTTTGACCGTTATGTAGCCATCTGTGCTCCACTCCACTACACAACCATCTTGACTTCTCGTGTCCTGATGGGCATCAGTATATGTGTTGTAATTCGTCCAGCCTTGTTTATATGCCCAATGATCTATCTCATTTACCGCTTGCCCTTTTGTCAAGCTCATGTAATAGCACATTCCTATTGTGAACACATGGGTATTGCAAAATTGTCCTGTGGAGACATTCATATCAATGCTGTGTATGGCCTTTTTGTGGTCTCTCTCTTTCTTTTGAACTTGGTATTTATTGGCATCTCATATGGGTACATTCTTCATGCTGTGTTCCGCCTCCCATCTCAGGATGCACGGTTAAAAGCCCTCAGCACATGTGGTTCCCACGTTGCTGTTCTCTGTGTTTTCTACATCCCATCAGTCTTCTCTTTCCTCACTCATCGATTTGGACACAACATTCCACACTATATTCACATTCTTGTTGCCAACCTCTATTTGGTCATTCCTCCCTCCCTCAATCCCATCATTTATGGTGTAAGGACAAAACAGATAAGAGACCGTGTTCTCCACATATTCACTAAAAGGTAAGAGGTTGTCATATTCTTTGATTCACCTAGGAAGACTCAAGTTCTTGTCTAAGTGGATAGTTCTAACCTGTGGGATACCAGTTTGCAAGCTAGTTAGTTTGTCTCAGACTGTGGATTAATAAAACAGTTATTTACACATTTGTCATATTTCAAAATTGAAGGACTATTAGACTAGTCTGGAAAAGCTACTCTGGGAGAAGGCATGTGGAAATTTCTTACATGCTCTCACAAAGGTCTCTGGTTTTCTTTCCTGTTTTCTACCACTTGTGCATGTGTGCATTGATTTGATTTATTTGCATTAATATTGAGTCTGTTATATATCTTGAAACATTCTAATTTTGGAAGACACACCAAGAGCCGAAATATCATTCAAACTATTTGGCTCTGTAAACATTATGTTCCTGTATACTTCTCGAAAGCTACAATCTTGAGTTTGGAACAACCTTTGCCAAATCAGTAGCTTAACGTTGAATGTTCTATCAAATATATGAGACTCAGTGGAGTAATAGCCAAAACACCCATTTTCAAGAACATTTTCCATAGAGCACCAGCAACATATCATTGACTTTCCTGCATTAACTCCATAGCCTAACAGAACCCAGCTACAAGGAGTATTCACACCTATTGACATGTTTGCAGTGGCCTGGCACTGTAGCTAGTTTTGCCTTTTTAATATACATTTTGATTTAAAAATACCTTCTTTTTTTTTAAACATCCCAGATGTCTTTTTACAAATCTGTGGCATAACTCTCACTTCCTTTAAAAAGAAAAAGGCCACATGAGAGGAGAATAACCACTTTACACATGAGCATAGAAGAGTGACTTACTAAAAACAAAATTGAAGCCTAACAATGACATTTGTGCGGTCAAAAAAAATCAGTTTACATTTTCACACATTTATATTTTTGAAACTAAAAAATGGAAGTAAAGTGAGAAACATAAGGAATGGCTACAGCTGTGGGCAAAAGCGATCAACCTTATAGTTCCCTCACTTCTGTGAGGGCTTACTCAGACAGAAGCACGTTCATGCTGCAAGTGCCTATCCACCTCTAGCATCTCTTGTATTTTGTTTTCAAAGCCCATCAAAGTCTCAGGTAGAGCAATAAGATAAGAGATAAAAGGATACAGGTAGAAAAGGGTAAGGTCAAGAAACCCTGATTTGCAGCTGATCTGATTCTATTCATAAAGCTCTTAAAGATTCCACCAGATATCTGTGACACTGATAGACACATTCAGCAGTAAGATATTAAATTAACACACAAGTGAGCAGCCATCTATATACTACCAATAACCATACCAAGAGAAAAATTATCCTATTAAATCAGTCTAAAAATTAAATCTTAGAATAAATTTAAGCAAGGAAGTGATAGACTTCAATAATAGGTTAAACTTTTCAGTGTGTTTACAATATTAATTCCATTTAAGTATTCATCTGTTGATTTGTCTTATTTTAATCATAAAATATGTTATGTATCTTTGCAGCATGTTTTTATGTAAGTGCAATTAATTCTGCATTTTGTTCTTAAGTAAAATTATTAGGTGACAGGGATATCATCAGAGAGAATGTACTACATTTTGTTAATCTTTGTTTTTGAATCAGTATTTTTAAAAAACTTTATATTTTCCAATCATTTTATTTTATCATAAATTTTGAATTATTCAATTTCTGTCTTTATTTAAACTGCCTTCTTGATTAAGTCTTGGAAATTATAAAATTATAGCTCTTGTTTTGTTGGCTATTATTAAAAGTTTCAAACTTCATTTTTTATTTTGTGTTTAAAACCAATTTGTAACTATTTCTGTGAAACAAAACAAACCTATGTGTTATTTTGTTTTTATGTTTAAAATGTTTTTCTTGTACATCTGTTTATCTCGTGTTATAATCTGAAATTATAATTTCAGATTGAAGAAAAAACTGTAACTGAAGACTTTTATTTCTTGAGACATATTTTAACAACTTATTTTTTTTAAAAAAAAGGGTCATAATTATCTCTTTTTTCTGGGATTCACAAGTTTCCATGGGCTATACCACATATTCCAAATCATTTCACTGTAGCTGAACAGATGTTGTAACACTTACCAATATATTGATTATATATACATGTATATTTTGACTAATTGTATACTTTACTTATAATTACTGGTTTTGTGGGGTAGGGGATCAGGACAGACATGTAGAGGTCAGAGGATAAATTTATGTTGGGTGTTTCCTCTGTTGACCTTTATGTATTTATCAGTGACTGACCTCAGGCCCTGTCTTAGACACACACACTTGTGTGTGCATGTATGTATGTGTATGTATGTATTCATGTTCAGTATTCAGTAAATTTTTATTGTATGAAATTCTGTTTATTTACCATTATAAGAACTTTTTATGGTTTGTTTATATGTTTGTTACAATCTATCCTTCAGTATATTCTTGTCAATATTGAAAAATAAAATTTGAATTCTTTCGTTCCTGAATTTTCACTTTCATCTTTAAGAACTGCATGTTTTGTCTTTATCATTTTATTTTTTTCTCTCTTCTCAATATAAATGTTTTCAGACACTAAATTTTTTGTGATTACTCATGATTATAATTTTATGTCTTACACACACACACATACACACACATATTTTTTAAGGATTCTAACTGCACATCTTTAAAATACTGAAAGGTATCTAATATTTCATGCACTTTCTTGTCATATTGTTAACATTTTAAAAGCTGTGAATGATCTTTGAAAATGTGATTTTTCTTTGCCCTTTTGATTCCCTGCTGAAGCCTCAAATCATCCTGACTAAGCACTTTGAAAGTAGAATTTTAAAAATGAATGTTCTGAGGTGGAAGTAAGAAAGTAGGAAGATCACTTGGGAGCTACCGAATAATTAAACACATTACATTTTGTTGCAAAAAGGACTAAGGTCAGAGACCGTATGACAGTTGTTAATCACTTAAATTCAAGGTAAGAAAAAATCTTCTGATTATCTAGGGGATCTAATATAATCACATGGATCATTAAAAGTGGAAAAAAGAAAGATAAGATTGAGAGGAGATGCAATGACAAAAGATGGCTACAGTCTTGTCATACATAGTAGGATGAGTCATACTCCTGAAGCTTATCTTGAAACCATTGAGCTAAGACTATGGGCAGCTTATAGAAGAATGGAAAACAACAAAATGTGTTCTTCCTGAACAAGAGGGCATCTTGAAACATATCGCCTTTTTAATCAACAGAACAAGAAACACTAAATCTGTACTCTAATTGTACTCTACCAATAGAAACCAGACACACCTACCTGTTCTCTCAAAATCAACTCGATAGTAAGTTGGGTGAAGGAAAAAGAAAGGAAAGATTTGTGACATCCTGAGATAAAGCCTTTTTACTCAGAGCACTGGGCTGCAATGTCCCTTCATGTTACTATTGGTTTATGGATCATAAGAACAATTTATCCTGAAGGATGAGTGTGTCACATTCTTGTATTTCATGGGCAAGCCCTCTAAGATGGATACATGAATACTCATGTCTATAGCATCATCTTATATCCACTAATCTTAGGTACTATCCTCTTAAGCTCAATGGCAGGGAAGTTTCAAAATTGAGACTAGAGAAATTTGTACATGGCTTTGTATTAATAGTTGGTAGAGAAACAACAACAAAAATAATAATAGCATCCCTTAGATTCTTATCTTATTTCAATTACTGACTGAAAAATCAATGAACAAGTTCAATTGCATGGCTCAATGCAATAAAAAATTCTGTGAGTTTATTTTTGTTGGGGCAATATTAAAACCTGAGTCATAATCTTGACATCATGGTGAACCAGATAATTTTGTAAAGTTGGAATTCAGGAAATCAGTGGTGTGTTGTGGTGTGATAAACTCAATTCGACACTGTTGCTGACATGAACATTTTGGGTATGTAGACAACCTATCCCCTTTGAGGATTTCAGGCCAAAGAACTCAGAATAAATTTCCCTATTAGAAAAGGGGGTTAAAAATGTATAAGGTTAAACAGTTCTTCTGATGGAAACAAGACAGTTTTATCCTTGTGTGTCTGGCCCTATATCAGATCACAGGTTATTACTGTCTGTTAATAATTTAATGAGAAATATTTAATGAGGAAAGATTAATACTTTTCTGGCCTTTTTTGTTTTTAATTTTCATTATCACCAGGCACTTCTAAAGACCGGTTGTTTTGGGGGTTGGAGTTGAAGTACCAAGCACTGCTCCATTAAGCAAATGGAATTTAGAAAAATGCAAACAGATTTTTTTTAACTTTGCTCTCCTTTAAAATATGGATCTTTCTCTTGAGTATATGAGTACAAAGAAAAGAGAAATGAATGTTCTAATAGGGAAAGAAAGGACAACTTCTGATGGTGGGATAGAGACTTGCCTATAAGGATATATTGGCATAATGTGTATACATTTGAGAAACAGGTGGTCATTTTATTTTATAGTCTTACACAGCCATCCTTGTGTAAGTCCTCTATTGTTTGACACCTTTGACACTCATCATCTTGAGTATTGCTAGTTTTCACTGATGTGGAAGCTCTCTAATTACTCGTTTTTCAATATCCATTCTCTTTACGTTATCTGATATTTATGGTATCTGTATTATCAATGTATTAAAAATTTTAATATTGGATAAATGGTCCCAAATGAACACTATATTTCACATAGCATTATAACAATATTGGAAATTATTTTAAATCATTTAAATTGGTTGCTCCCCACAAACTGATGGCAAGCTTTGGTTGCTGGAAGACAACATTTACACAAATTACTGAATACAGAGATGTTGACCTGGTGATTGCCTAGAGCGTTTACCCTATGGACTATGTTCATGGCACTGGAAGGTACTCTGCATACTACAATTGGAGAAGGGTAAGCCCCAACTCAGCTACAAACCCTTTGATCTATAATGATGAACCTGTCTGCAAGATGTGCTAGTGTAATATGGCATAAAATTTGTGGGAGTAACCAACCATCATCTGATTGGATGTGAAGCCCACTCCTTGAGATTGAATCCATCCTTCTATGCTGCTTTCATGGCTAGGAATTTGATACTGAATTGACCAGGGACACAGGGGAAAACAAAATACTACTGTTCTGTTAAAGGAATGAATTAATAAAATGACACCCTTATAGATTAGTCCCTTGCTCAGACACCATTAGAAACACTTTCTTTTTCAGTAGATGGCTACAAGTATAGAGACTAACAGCCAGACAATTCCAGGAGAGTTTAGAGACCTTGGAACACTAAGTCCTAAATCAGATGTTTCCATCGTATCCTCCCCTCAGGGCTCATGAAACTGAGCAAGAAGAAGTAGAAAGACTGTAAGAGCTGGATGGGAGGGAAACAAGAAATAACCCTCCTAAACAGCAGGACCAACATACATATAAACTCACAGACACTGTGGTATTATGCAGAAGGCATGGGTCAGAAACAGATGGAGTCCCAGTACTGACTGAAGAAGTACGCACAAAACCTCATACCAAATCCAGAAACTATCTCCAATTAATAACCACTTGCAATTCAAAAATTAGTTTTCTCCAACAGAGTCTTAGTAGGAATACAAACTACTTTCTTTTAAAGTGTCAGATATATATTTTTATTTTTATTTTTTCTTTTCCATTTTTATTTATTCTGGCATACATCCCAACAGCAGTTTCTCCTCCTTCTATTCCTCCCAGTTCCCCCTTCCTCCCTAGATCCACTTCTCTGTTTCTTTCAGAAAAGAGCAGGCCACCCAGGGATACCAACTGAACATGGTATAACAAGGTATGATAAGGTTGGGCACAAACCCTCATATGAAGACTGAATGGGGCAACCTAGTAGGAGAAAAAGGATCCCAAAGCAACTTACTCTGAAGAGCAGGCTCGATGATTCCCAGCAGTAGATGGCCAACACAAAACAAAGTCAATGACATCTTTGGAGGGTTTTTTTTTTTTTTTTTTTTTTGTCTCAGAATGTTTAGTCAGAATATTTATTTATTTATTCATTTTCTATTTTACTTTTTATTTCTTTATGTTTTATTATCATTGTTGTTACTATTATTATTTTAGTTTTAGAGGTCTTTTGTGCATATTTTATGGCTTCCAATTTTGTGGTTTTTATGAGTTTCACATGTGTGCGAACATATGCCTCTACATCTGTATTTCCTGTGCTTATTCTTTGACTCTTTTTTTTTCCTGTTTATTTGTTTTGTTATATTCCAATTCATTTGCTTTTATTTTATATTATTTCATTATGATTATTTAGATGCCTGTTTGTTTTCTAAGGAGAGATAAAAAAAAAAACAAACAAAAAACATGTAGATTCAGGTGGGAGGGTTATGGGGAGGTTCCTGGAGGATTTGGATAAGAGAAAATTATAATCAGAAAATGTTGCATGAAAAAATATTTTCAATAAAAGAAAAAAATGGTACTTCCTCTTATCAATTCAGGAATGAAAAAGGATTTAAGCCCTCTACATTAAAAAGATAGATGCAAATATATATCTGGTTTTATGAATAAAATCTCAAGTAGTTGTCTCTCTAGCATAACTACTAAGAAGAAATAGAACAGAAATAGAGAGCAGAAGTTAACTGTGGAGACAGACTTGATCATTCATGTCTGTAAGACTCCGACTGTGGAGGCTGATAAAGATAGATTGTAATATTGGGGCTTACTTTGATTTCATAATGATTTCCTGTCCACTTTGGGCTACAAAAGAATAGCTGATTTTTCTTCTCTTCTTTCTTTCTTTTTCTTCTTTCTTTCTTTTTCTTCTTTCTTTTTCTTCTTCTTCTTCCTCTTCCTTCCTCCTTCCTTCTTCCTTCCTCCTTCTTCTTCTTCTTCTTCTTTTTTTCTTTTTTCTTTCCTTTCTTTCTTTCTCTTTCTTTCTTTTTTTATTTTTAGAAAACAAGGAGGCTAAAATTGAAAGGAATAAAAAACAGAAGAAGGAATAAAGAGTAAAAGAAATATCTGTGGGTTGTAAATGCTTTAGGAGCTTAACCAGGAGGTTGTCTACTCACTCACATGCAAAATTTATTTAGGAGCATAGACTTTGTTGTCTTATGGTTTACATGAAAGCTATATTGCATTTGGATAACTTAGAAGCATCACCCATGAAGAATTATAATGACATTGATTTAGTGTAAAGTATGATCCATCCATAAAGTAAATTACTACACTTAAAGTATTCTTCAGTAAGTTAAGCCTAAAGTTTTCTAGGAGACTCATTTTACATTTAAAAGATTAGAAGTTTTTTTTTTAAATCTCATTCATATTTCATTAATCAAGATCACTGACTTTGTTACCTGTTGTAGCTACTGTAGAAAATTGAACTCCAGCCTTAAGGTTCATGAAGAAGAACCTTCCCTAGTTCTTTCCTTGCAGTCAGTCCTAGCATAGAATTTGTGAAGTATATGCTGTAAAACTTGATTAATGCCTATTAAATCAAATATCCAATTTAATTAACATATGTGATGAAGTATACAAATATTTTGTTGCATTTCACAGTTGAAGGTTGGAATGGGATTGACTTTATTATACTCATTTTAGACAATCCTGGGTACTCTAATTCCAAAGAGTAGAAGTGAAGTAGAATAAATTGCTGTCTATTTTTTTTGTTGTTATAAAAAAGAGAGAAAAATGTATTATTTAATGTGGCTCCTTGAACATTAAATTCAATAGAGAATTATTCAGAAGCTGTCACAAAAGTGATTCTTGTGGATTCACTGTGCCACTGAAATCATCCTTTAATAGTTTTTTTCTAGTTCTGAAATTGCTCTATGTCTAAGTATCCTAGTTGCATTTTGAATGTTAAAATGTTCACTCTATTTCTGTATTTTGACAAACTGTGTGCTGAATTGGTTGAACATTGGTAGACTTACCAGGGTAGCTTTGGGGTTGCAAGTTTACTCTCAAGCTACTTTATTCTCATTCAGTGTCTTTAATAAGTGAATAGTTAGTTACCTGTGGCTCAATATCATCTCGTTGGCTCTGAATGAACCACATGCTTTATAGTCCTCTGGGTTCCCTTGTGTATCACATGTGAGCAGGTTGGTCAGATAATCTTTCTCGGTGTGTTTCTCCCTTATCGTCTTAACACTTTCACTTCGCTCTTGCACCACAGTTAACCCCCATTTATAATATAGTGCATTGCAATTTTGTTTTTTACCTGTATGGTTCAGAAGATTGCAGAATAAAAGATGGGCATCAGAACATGACTCCAGAGTAAGTGTATCTTCTCTAAAAGAACATTTGAACAACACATTGTATAGGTGAGTTTCCATGTCTGGCTTCCATCATTTAACATATTTGCTGCTGAGGTTAACACATGAGAAACATCTGAATACCAAAGGACAAACTCAAGTTTCATTAGCTGTTAGACATCAAAGCAACTTACCCAGAGAATTAATAACAACTTGGGTAGCAACAAATGGCTTTAAAGCAATAATAATAATTCTGAGGTATATGGTAATGGCTTCAAAAGCTAAGGGATGTGATAACTGGTATAGCAGAATTGTTTCATATATCTAAATAATGTATAGCATTATTTAAAGTGTTAATGAATACTTTAAGAGAAGAGATAACAGAGTAGTTAGCATTTAAATATTCTCAGTAAGTTGAAGTACATTCTTGAGAGATAAAGCAATTTGGTCAAGAAGACTGTAATAAACAAAAGAAATTTTTAATGTATTCCAAATAGTGAATCACAAATCTGTGAGAGGTTATCTCACTACCACTCTTGCTCTCCTCACATGTGGCTTCTGTTCTCACTACAGTAGACGGTGCACTTTTTTGTTTATTTTTAATAAAGACTATTTTGATAAAATGTATGCCTTGCAATCATATCTTTCCAAAATAATGGCTGCCACTACATCTGCAACCAATTTGCTTTCTTTGTGTTTCTATTATGAAACACTTTGCATCCTCTGGCCACAAACATCTATTGGTTGCATAGCTGGCAAGGTTTTCTGCCCAAACAAACCAATATGAGTAAAAATCTAGGGAAAATATGCTACTGATTTTGAGGCCTATCTTCTGCATAGAAGATAGAGCAAACCTTTAAATGTGGTTAATATTCAGTGAGAATCCACTGGAAAAAAGTAAGTTTTCCTTTGTGAGCAGATGCCAACTGGTAGCTATTTAGTTAGGGATGGGAGCTCATGTCCACTTCCCCTTCTCAGTGCAGGAGACTGGGCTTGAACTTGTGCAGGCCATGTTTCAGTGAGTTGCTTTGCGCAGTGGCAGTATGGTAGCCAATGAAGTTTATCCAAGGCGTGATTATTGCTAATTGAAAACTTTTTTCAGTGAGTTCATATGTTCATCAGTCCTGCTGTGCCTGGAAGGCATCTTTTATCATCATTCTGACTCTTATAAATCTTTCTGCCTTCTCTTCCCCATAGCTTCCAAAACCCTGAAGGGAAAGTTTTGATGAAACATCTCATTTAGCACTGAATGTTCCAAAATCTCTTATCAGCACATGTTGTCCAGTTGTGGCTTTGTGTGTTAGTTCCCATCTACTGAAAGAAGTCTCTCTGATTATGACTGAGTGAGGAACTGATTTATGGATGTCGCAGAATATTATTATGAGTCATTTCACTGTTGGACTCCTTTAGCAGAAAAGTGGTATTTAGATTTTTACTAGGCCCACAGTCCATCTTGACTCTTCTGCTGCAATAGAAAGCTTTTGAAATGATCAGTGAGAGCTGCACTAATTATAGGTCTAATGATAATATTTAAAAGACGTTTGACACTATTTTTATTCAGTAAAATAGCAGTAATAGGCTCTCCTCTAGAATATATGGGTCCTACTGCCATGGGTTCTTGGTCGGGTTTGTAAATATGAATTTCTACCTGTGGAGTGGGAGTTTATAAAACCACAAAACCATTAGTTATCCATCACATTTGTTTCACCACTGAACCAATGGATGTACATTGCCAGACTAGTCAATACTGTAGTTAGCAGGGATCATAGTCTAGGTAAAAAGTACTCATGATCCCCCTCCAAAATAGGCCTGTACATCACCTTCTGGCACAGTGTATGCTAGCCAGGAGAGAGGAAGTTGTTAAGTCAGTACCTGCTTCATTTCTCCATATTCTATGACCAAAATATGTGGTATTTCCAGCAGTAGACCTTTACAATCAAGTTCTAGTAGACGAGCAAAAGCAATGGCACTAGTTTATTTTATTTTTTTATTTTTAAATATCTGGGATCCTCCAAGAAATGATCCCAAAAGAAACACTTTAAGTTTTGTTTGGTAACTTAAGCCTGATCCATTAGAAGATTTTCTCTTCGAGAGTTGCAATTTGATCCAGGACACATACATACTACAAGTCACTGCATCCTGTCTTTGAGGATCATCTTGTAAATTTATGGAGAACTTTCTGTTCATGCGTTCATCAGACTCTAGATAGATATAAAAGATTTAAAGACACACAACATGTGCACATAAGGAAACTTCTCTTCCTTTGGGGACATGTTTGATGCTTTAACTAGTAACTCCTATCACAAAGAACTATAACTCATTAGGTATGAAGCTTGTCTAGTGAAGTGATTTTTTACCAGCATGTGACAAAATTCTGGCTCTGGGGACACTTTACATCATCCCAGCACTATATTGATGGACTGTTTTACAGGGAAAGATAGGATGAGGGAGAAGAAAAGCTGAATAACAATGTACAAAGGATTTGTATATATTATGAGCTTTAAAGGCAATGACACCAGAATTTAAGAATGTTACTTTGCCCACCTTCTTCTGAGACTATGTATATGGGGACAGACAAAATTTTGGCAGATTTTCATATGTTCTTACTACTTTGAATGTCTGTCTTATTCATTTGGATTAAATTATTATAAAATGGAAATCTTTTATAATAAATCAATTAAATATAATATATGAAGAATTATATGTATAAAATATAATGTAGTACAATAATAATTTTATATGATTCCAAGTTTACATCTAATGAACTGGCAAGGTTGACCTTTGTTATGGTAAGGATTACTTGTCAATTTGATAGAAGCTAGAATAACCTGAAAAGATGTTATCCAACTCAGACTGGCTGTGGGTATGTGTAAGGTCAATTATCTTAATTAACGTAATTGATGCAGGAGGCCCAGCCCACTGTGCATTGCAACGTTCCCTGAAAAAGGGCCATGAACTATATAAAGTGGAGAAATCTGGCTAAGAACAAACAATAAGTAAGGAGGTACGCATGCATCTGTTCCTATCTGCTTTTAAGTGCAGATGTGATGGGATTAGTTGTTTAAAACTTATTTCTTGACTTCCTCACACTAATGGATTGTAAACCATACTAATGGATTGTAAACTGATATTAATGCCATCTCCCCTAAATAGTATTTTGTTTGTTTGTTTATTTTGGTCAGGAATCTTATCATTGCAACAGAAGTGAAACAAGAACCCTGCTTTTATTAAAAACGACTGAGTCTCTATCTTTCCATTTCATGTTTATTTAAAATTACATATGGAGATTCAAACAATTTTAAAATGCTGCTGACAGGAAGGCTGCAGAGACAGAGGAGGAAATCTCCCTGCCTACTCTTTCTTCTTTCTCCTGTAAGTAAAATGTGAGTCTAAAGATCTAAAAGTTGTCTCTGACCTCAAATCTTCAAATTTCAATCTTTTGTTCTATTTTTCTTGATTCCACAAGGAAGCCACCCCCATTCCTTGGCCATGGGAGCCTGAGGCACCTGCAAATGGTTCAAAATGGTATTCAATCATAACATAGTAAGCTAAGGGAAACCACAACTTACTCGAGCATAGCAGATGTTTACCCTGATGCTTGCGGAACTGGTCCTGAGGTGATGAATACAATAACTCTCATTATGTGATCAGGTAAGTATTTATGGTTCAAATAGAAGATTCCTGAGTTCTACTCAGAGCATCCAGTCAAGTACATGAGCTTCTATAAGATTTCTTGAGACAACTGATCCCACTTTGTTTTGTGCTAACTGTGTAGAATATATCTATCTTATAAGCAATAGTTATATACATAATCATGATTGTAGAGATGAAGAAGATTAAGACAGCATGGTTAGTTCATTTTTTCTTTTCAGGTAAGTATTCAGAATATCATTTGTGATGGTCTAGTTTCAAAAAGAAAAAATTTGATTTGAAGGAGCTTCCTCATGTAATTTTAAACAATTGAACTTTAAACATCACTTATCAAATTAATAGTGAAGCATGTTTTAATATTACATACACAAAATATCCATCATTTTATTTATATCAATATAATTAAATAATATTAATTATTAAATAAACTACATGAGTAATTTAACAGTGTAATTTAGCACAAAGGTCCTGAAGTTAGTATGTGATATACAATCCTGGTTTATATATTATTATTTTCTTTATTATTGAATATTTTATTTTATTTACATTTCAGATGTTATCCCCTTTCCCCATTTCCACCCGCCCCCAGAAGTCCCCTATTCCATTCTCTATCATCCTTTTTGCCTTTATACCATTTTAATTACATGCAAGTATTAAGGTCATTTCTAGGTTGAGGAACTAGCAATACAGTAGATGCAAATAGTCAAGGAACAAGGAAGATAATAAACACAAATAGTCAAAGAACATTTTTATTCTTTAATCTTATTTTACAGTCCAGACTTTATCCCCCTCCTGGTCTACCTTTTACATCCCAACCTCCTCCCCCTGTCTCCAAGAGGATGTCCCATCCCCCGACCCCACCTCACCCGACCTACCCACTCCCTGGGGCCCCAAGTCTCCAAGGGTTAGGTACATCTTCTCTGACTGAGTTAGACCCAGCAGTCTTCTGCTGTATATGTGTTGGGGGTCTCATATTAGCTGGTGTATCCTACTTGGTTGGTGGCTCAGTGTCTGAGAGATTCAGGTCCAGGTTAGTTGAGACTGCTGGTCTTCCTACAGGGCTCTTCTCCTCCTCAGCTTCTTCCAGTTTTCCCCAAATTCATCCACAGGGGTCACAGCTTCTGTCCATTGGTTGGGTGTAAATATCTGCATCTTACTCTTTCAGCTTCTTGTTGGGCCTTCCATAGGAAAGTCATTATAGGCCTCTGTATTGTAAGCACATAATAACATCAGTAATAGTGTCCAGCCTTGGGACCTCCCCTTGAGCTGGATCCCAATTTGGGCCTGTCACTGGACCTCTTTTTCCTTGGGCTCTTCTCCATTTTTGTCTCTGAAGTTCTTTCAGACAAGAACAATTCTTGGTCAAAGTTTTTGACTGTGGAATGTCAACCCCATCCCTCCACTTGGTGCCTTGTCTTTCTACTGGAGGTGGACTCTACAAGTTCCCTCTCTCCACTGTAGGGCATTTCATTACTATCTTTTTAAACTTATAAAGTTACCATGACTCTACTCAAGAAGAAATATAACAAATTTATGAGTTCATATATGCAATGTTCTCAGTAAAAAACTGCCTTATTGTCAATCACTGATAGGTTTAGAAACAGGATAACATACAATTAAGTAACTATGCAAGTATCTGGTTTTTTTTTTTTTCTCTTTATATTCTGGTTCTAATCTTTATATGACATAGTCTAGAAATTTTATTGCTTAAAAATTACAAAGATGTGTTGACTTGGGTATCCAGCTATTTCTATAATCAAAAAACGAATACCCATTTCAAAGCTCTCTGAAAGTCGCATAGTGGAAGTAAGCACATAATTTGTATATAAAATCTCAAACCAAAAAAGGATAAAACATTTTATCAAATTTTTATTTCTTTCCAATTTGATATTGACACCAAGTCTGTAATCATATTATAAACCTGATTCTTTGGGATAATGTTAATTTTTATTGACATAAACATCCCATAAATGCAAGGCTATCAATAATAGTAAATATTTTAGGAGTAGCTTCAGTTGTGTTTCTAAGAGATTAAAAATAATTCATTTATTATGAGACTGACACAACTTTCAAAGTTATGTTCTAATAATGTTTTAAATTAGACAAGGAGAACCATCAAATTATAGCTGGAATATGGGCATGAAAACTAAGCAATGCAGAAATATATGAGGCAAAGAAAGATTTGTGAACTGGAAGTTTGATAGAGAAGAATACCTATGGTATCAACTTAACTCACAGATAAATGAAAAGAAGTTTCAGTAACTAAAATAATGTTCTAATGAACTTATTGGAAAATTTGCCTAGCAAGTCCAAAAATAAAAGTACTTAAGTCAGTGAAGTACCATGGATGACACCTTGCCTTGTATATCTCTTAATATATATATTTCTGACCATTAGTACTTTTATGTCCAATGGTTCTCAAGTAGAATAATTGTCTACATGATCATTCAGCCACAACTGTTGATGGATGATCTCACTTACTGGCATTCCTATGTCATAGGTATGTGTACATGGTCATTTGGAATTTCTTGTAAGTATTGTGGTCAAAATTAATTAATTAATTAATTAATAATTTATTTAACATACTCACTTTACGTCTTACTACTGCCCCCTCCCAGTCTCACAATCCTTCCCCCAGGTCCCCTCCCCTTTTCCTCTGAGCTAGTGTGGGGGCTATCCTGGTATATCAAATCTCTGTGAGGCTAGGCATATCCTCTCCCGAGGCCAGACAAGGCAGCCTAGCTAGAAGAACATCCTATAGCCAGGAAGGAATTCCAGTGAGACACCAACTCACTCACAAAACTTTCAACCTAAAATATTATCCGTTCTACAAGAAATGCAGGAATGGGTGATAGAGCAGAGAATGAGGGAGGGCCAATCAATAACAGGCCCAACTTGAGACCCATCTCATGGGCAAGCACCAATCCCTGACACTATTAATGATAATATTTATTTTTTTAAAGAAAGAAAAATAAAGAAAGAAGAAAAACAAATCCTCTATCTAGAATAGAATGCTTTCTGTATTAAAAATGTTTATTCCCTTATACCACAAGCCTTATTTATTCTTCAATATTCAATGTTTCGCATTCTTTTCAATGGAGGACAATAGGATTTCCAATCGTGTAAAGCTGTGTTTTTGTACTTACAGATCTTCCTCATTTGCATCTATACGTAAATCATATTATAAAACAGAAATCTATATATTTCTGCAATGAAAAAAAGCAACGTTAATACATAAATATAAACTATGAAAGTTGTCTGTGTGGATGAGGAGAACAAAGAGTTCAGGGCATCCCATTAGAATGAAAAGTCTCCAGAACTCAGTAAAGATATCAACTATTTTTTTAACCTGAGTGGTGACTTTTCAAAAGCAGTTAATTTTGTAATTATAGCTGATTCTTTTATGCAACAAAAAACTATATGCTATACATTTAAAGATACGATAATCTATCCAGTATAAAGAAAATTTAAATGTAGAAATTATTTTTGAACCTTTTATAGAAACCATCCATGAGGAGGAATCTAAGACATTTGACAGTCGTTATGTCTGTCTACAATAAGTCTGATGTCCATCCCTCAACCTTCATCCTCATTGGCATTCCTGGGTTGGAGGCAGCACACATCTGGATCTCTATTCCCTTTTGCATGGTCTACGTTTTAGCATTGGTGGGAAACAGCTCACTTCTGTTCATCATCAAGACAGATGCCAGCCTCCATGAGCCAATGTACCTCTTCCTCTGCTGTTGGCAGTGGCTGATCTCGTGGTGTGCACTACAGCTGTTCCCAAACTTCTCAGTCTCTTCTGGTTTCATGATGGAGAAATTCGCTTTGAAGCTTGCCTCACTCAGATCTTCTTAATTCACTCTTGCTCAACCATGGAGTCTGGCTTTTTCTTGGCCATGGCCTTTGACCGTTATGTAGCGATTTGTAACCCATTAAGACACTCAGCTATTTTGACACCACTCTAACTGGGGGGATAGGTCTAGCTGTTGTCCTTCGGGGAATAGCCCTTCTCAGTCCTCACCCTTTCTTGCTACGTTGGCTTCCCTATTGTAAGACAAATATAATTTCCCACACCTACTGTGAGTTCATGGCCCTCATCAAGATTGCCTGTGCTGAGACAAGCATCCGCAGAGCTTACAGCCTCATTGTTGCCTTCCTCACTGGTGGGGTGGACTTCATATTGATCATTTGCTCTTATGTCCTCATACTCAACACAGTCTTCCACCTTCCTTCCAAGGATGCCAGACTCAAGACTCTAGGCACCTGTGGCTCACATGTCTGTGTCATCTTAGTGTCCTACACTCCAGCCTTTTTCTCTTTTCTCACCCATAGGTTTGGGCACAAAGTGGCTCCCCAAGTGCATATATTTGTGGCCAACATCTATCTTCTTGTGCCACCTATGGTGAACCCCATTATTTATGGTGTGAGGACCAAGAAAATAAGAAACAGATTCCTCAAAGTTTTCAGGTTTTCAAAGCACACAAACTGAATTTATTTTGTTGCTGAGTGAAATCTAAGTACATTTTTACTTAATAAAAGGACATGAGTTTATTTTCTTCATTTTTGAAAATTTTTATAAGATTCACATGCGTTTTTATTTGAATGTGTCTTAAAGAACATAATTGTTTGCTAAACATAGATAAAATTTCAGTTATTTTTGTGGATTCATACCTCTTTCCCAAACAAGAAAGGATCACTCTACAATGATACTCTAACTATTCTCCTATAAAAATTATTTCAATTTAATTACTCTGATTACAATACACAGTATTTAAATGGTTCATTTATCTAATGCCTACATCCTCACTACAAGAAATGTGTCTATATTTGTGTAGAAATTGGTTTATTGAAAAGCAGAAAATTATGAAGATATTTACAGAGGGTACTTTTCATTGGCTACTTGCAACACTCAATAGCTATTCATACCCTCTTGTCATTATTTCTCATTTACTCAGTATTATTCTGTTACTATTTTTTGAGAAGAATTTATTTATCATCCATTCTATTTATTTATATTTATATTTATTTATATTTCAAATGTTGCCCTCATCTTAGTTACCCCTTTACAGACTCTTTCCTTCAACCATTCTTTTCTTCTCTTCTGAAGAGGTTGATTCCATTCTGGGTATTGTCTTACCTGGAGCATCAAGTCTCTGCCAGATTTAGAACATCCTCTCACACTGAGGCCAGACAAGGCAGCCCTGTGGGGGAACAGATACCAATCAGGCTACAACTTTAGGGAGAGCCTTCACTGAAGTAGTTGGGGGACCCACATGGAGACTGAACTGAACATCTGCTACATATGTTTCAGGGACTTTGTTCCAGCCTGTGTATGTTCTTTGGTTGTGGACTCTGTCTTTGAGAGATTTCCCCAAGGGTCCATTTTAGTTGACTTTTTAGTCTTTCTATGGGATTCCCATACCCTTCAGGGCCTTCCATCTTTCCCTCAACTTTTTCATAAGAGTCCCTGTCCTTTGTATTGGTGCTGTTGGGGTGTTTTGTATACAGAATAAATAAAAAAATAAAATCTAGATATATATCTAACACTCTAAAGAAAGTAATTTGTATTCCCAGAAGACTTTGTTGGATAAAACTATTTTTCATTTGCAAGTGGTTATCAACTTGAGATAGCTTCTGGGTAAGGAATGGGGTTTGTGTCTTCTTCTGCCATAATTATATATATATAAAAAAATAGCAATGCCTCAGTGTGGGAACCTCCCTTGGTCAGGGAGTTTCCCAAAACCTCCCAAACTAGTATGGGTTCCTTCCATTAATGCTAATTGTCATGAGAACTTGTTGATAAGCTCCTATTGCTGATCATACCACACCATCTGGTCACAGGTCATAGAGAAAGGACTATAGTACTGAGCTGGAAAATTCCTCCACATCAGCTATCCTTCACAGTCTCAGAATGTACTATTACAGTTACTTGGGGAGACTCCACAAGAGGGATCTCATGGATGGTCTTGAAATTTTGGTTAAAAGCTATTGACTGCTGGTTGAGAATCATTGGCTTTAAGGGAGAAGCCTACTACTATTGTGTTGCTAAATAGACAAGAATATGTTGTGAAACTTCCTTCTAAATTCTTACTTTATATCCAAAGGTTAGCACTCACTGCAGCCTTCACCAAGACGTTTTTTTTTACTGCAGTAGTCAATGGCTAAACACATAACTTGCCAAAGTACTGAGAACTTGTGATGGTAGTGTGCTTAATGCAGCTGTGATAGCTGTAAGACTCTGCCATGGACACGGAATTTTGTGGAAGAGGAGACAGAGCAAAAATAAAAGCCAAGATGGGATATGTGCAACAAATCATGATATTCTTCTCAATTTGATATTCTTGTTGCAATAATGAACTTATTGCTACCCTGGTTATCTTCACAAGATTTGCAGAAGATTGGAACCAGAGTCAACTGGAATTGTGGTTGTGTGTGGGTGGCATCCCTGAGATGAGCTAACCTAGTGAAATGGAAATTCCCAGGATCTATGAGGGTGACACCTAGCTAAGACTCTTAGCAATGGGGGATAAGAAGCCTGAACTGGCTATTTTCTTTACCAGAGCAACGACTGGCAGCAGAGGGTTTGGGACACTACCCCAGCCACAAAACCCTTGACCTACAGTTGCCTTTCCTACAAGATATGCTAGGGTAAAAGTGGTATAGAAATTGTGGGAATGGCCAAAAATGACTAGTCCAACTTAAGATCCATGCCTTGAGAGGGAGTCCAACCCCGACATTGCCTGGATGGCAAGGACCCACAGGTTGGAGAGCCTAAATAAATAAATAAATGTCAACAAATGATTCCTAATGATATTCTCCTATACTCACAAATTGATGCCTAGCCTAATTAATTGTTATCAGAGTGGCTTTACCCAGCAACTGATGGAAATAGATGAAGAACATGCAGAGCCCCACAGCCATAAGGCAGAACTTGGGAAGGGAAGATTATAGGAGCCAGAAGGGTCAAGCACACCACAAGAAACCTGCAGAATCAACTAACCTGGGATTTATAGGTATTCACAGAGACTGAACTACCTGCATGCGACTGGCCTAGGCCCTAGGCATATGTTACAGTTGGGTAGGTTGATTCTTGTGAAACTACTAACAGGGAGAACAGAGGCTGACTTTGACTCTGTTTCATGACTCTGACTCTCTGACTATGCATTTCGGATGCTTTTCTCCTTCTTTGTTACCTCATCCAGCCTTAATAATAGAGGCGGTGCCTGGTCTTACTGTAATGTTATAGCCATGACTAGTTGATATTCATGGGAGGCCTACCTTTTCTGAATAGAATCAAAGTCGGAGTAGATGGGGGTCTGGTATCGGTGAGAGAGGAGGTGGAGTAGAGGGCCTGGGGGAGAGGAGGGAGGGGAAAAGTCCTTGGTCATGTTGAAAAAGAAAGATTAGACCCATCAACATTTTATTATGAATAAAGGAAGTAACGATGAGACCCACATTTCTTATAGAAGAAATATTTGCACCTAATACTTTTTGAGGGGTCACTTTCTTCAGTTATGTAGCCTCAGATAACTTGCCCTTGTTCTGCTAGATAATTTCCCACCTAAGTTTAGGGAAGGAACCATAATTAAGATCAGTGCGCCATATACAAAAGCAAGACAAGAAAGTCGGCGTGGAACTGACTAAGAAGAGTTCCAGTGGGAAATGGGAATGAGGGAAGGGATGGAGAGTGAAAGTGAGAACAATTCATTCTGTAAATGAATAAAACTGCAGAGCAATAATAAAATGGAAAAATATAACCTCCTAGACAAAATGTAATCTCCTTAATGAATATGCACTTCTCTACAGCTAACACTCAAGATATTGTTAATGCAAAATAAAATTATTCATTTTTTTATAATTAAAAAAGCTTCATTTCTCTTATCTTTCAGGATCTAGCCCCTTGGAAGTCTCAGTTTTCTTACTGCCTGTAGGTTTTAATAAGCTCATATTTTTACTTCATATATGTGACAAGAAAGAATTAGCCTCTTATGCTTGGACTATTTATGTGAGCATAATATCCTAAAAGCTTAGCCAGTTGTCACAAATGACAAGACTCCTTTGAAAAGCTTAATTACATTTTCTTTGCTCCTTCTATTTCCTATGAGACAACTCTGAGGCTAAGATATTCTTATGATGGTCAGATGGCAATGAAACTTTTCATTGTGTGGTCTTACTTTGTGCCTCAGAAGGTTACTGTAAATTCTGTGCAAATTAGCATTCTCTTAGAAGAGTTTTGTCCATAGTAGTTTTTAATTAGATGTTTCTGTTGGAAAAGGCATCCAGAAACTTTCTGTTCTGCCATTTCCTTTTTATTTCTCTGTCTGATTTTGCTATAAGCCAGAATTGCCCATTGCTTTGCACTTCGACCTGAACAATTTAAACATCCTCCTGTGTAAGGGCTAGGCTAGAAAATGGACTCCCCAGAGACATTCTGTCCTTCACAAAATCATCTCTGGAGAACATACCTGTGTAAGTGTCTCTCCTTGAAAGAGCAGATTCTTAATAAAGATAGAGGCCAGTGAGGAAAGAAAGGAGACAGGGCTTCATCCTGTTGCCAAGCCTGGTGAGTGTGCTTTGTCTTCCACCTCTCAGAAGAGTTCTATAGACATAGGAATGAACAGACACACACGTGCATGTGCGCATGCACACACACACAACACACACACACACACAATCAGGAGACAAAAGATATATTTTTAAAGTTATTTGTGTTCCAGCAAAATCCGTTTTATGCATATTTTACAAAAATTAACCTCTTAATATATAAAGAATGAGAGACAGAATGCATTTTCAGATGTATTAAAATAATTGTTGTAAGCCATTTTGAACCATTCTTCCTTGTTATTTCAATATTACACAGGAAAGGGAGACAAAAATGAAAATGTAGTTGTGCAAATTTCATGGTTGACAGTTTACTTTTTTGACTTGTCAGGAAATAGGATTTCAACACAATATAGTAATGGTTTGAACTAGTCTCATTTGTGTAGAGATAAATGGATTGTTCTTAAACACATTGGGATATCACCTGTATTCTTTAAGATGTATGAGGACAAGAAACTGTTGCTTAAATTTCTGTCCTGGTTGGTGCAATGAATAATAGTCATATACGACAGCTGTTGAATTTCAGTGTTCTATGTATTTCTTCAAGTTATATCTCTTTGGTGTACTGTCTATTTAGTCAACTTTTTAGACACACCATTGAATATAAATTTCATGTTCATATGTATTTTTTACATATTTTCTTAAATTATCAATATTCCAATGATTTCTATGATTTAATATTTTATGTATCCTTTATAAGTAAGATTGAATAAAAATAAATCATGTGCATTAAGCATATTAAAAGAAACCATTTTCTTATTTATTGACAATTTTTTATAAGTGGGCACATCAGCAAAGGGGAAAAGTTAGCTTTTAGAGCCTATTAGCTGTTCTTTTATTGTCGCCAGTGTGATTTAAAAGTACAGAAAGTTTTATTTTACAAAAACATATCATTGTAAATAAATAATAAATAAGTAGACTTCACTTTCTGGTAGAATCCTGCTTTAGCTCCTATGTAAAAGTGCTGTGCCTTTAAAAGAATGTTCCTATCCCATTCTAAAGCCAACCTTATGGAAAAAAAACCTCTGACAGAAATTTTAGTGAATTCAATACAACAAATATCCCTTGTCCCTGTCTTTCCTTCTGTTGAAGTGTTTGATTTTCTAGAAAGGAGTTCCCCATTTCCCCACCATGTCATATTGCTCTGTAGTTACCTGTTTATGGAGTCATCTACCAACCCACCCAGTGTGCTCATTGCTCTTATTTGTTGTCTTCTAGATATTACCTTAGTTCTTATCCTCATAGTGAGTCCTGGTTAGAATTGTTTTGTTCCTCTAGAATCTTGCATGGATACACATGAACAAGAGTTTCATTTTACTGTGAAAGAAACCATCAGAATACCAAATGAGTGAAGGCTTTGAAAACATTTCCTAATAGGTAAGTAGAAAATAAGAAGATAGCTCAGGCAGTTGGAGATGTACACAGCTACTAATTATACAGAACACATTGTTTTTTTCTTTGTGTTTAGTCTTTGAAATTTGTTTGACATGTTTTGGACAATTCTTAAAATCTTGACTGTCTTGGATTTAGGGGAAATTTACTGACACCTATTATTTGAATAGACATGTTTAGAGTGTATGTATATGTATAGACATAAATGTATTCATATACACATTTGAGTGGGGCTTTGTAATGTGATACAATTAGTACAATGTTATAATTATTGCTTCCTTTTATTCTCTATTTTAATTCACTATTTCCTTTCATTTTCCCCTAACTAAAAACTATAGACACTGAACATTTGAAAAATCTGAGACAATGTGATGTCTGTTCCTTTTATAAAAGGTAAGACTAACTATATATGTTGTCTATAAATGTTTATAAGGATCATGTTATTTGTACAGGTTTTGAGATAACATTTCACATGGTACACACTACCTCAATAGGGCTAGTTGATACAATTACTTGACTATATTACACTATAATTTTGAAATTATAATAAACATACTGACAAATCAGTCAATTCTAAGCCTTTTAATGATTTTTTAATGGTTGAGGTTACATTTCAATAAACTGTGTTGAGAACATAATTTTTTTTTCTGTGTTAACAGCTAGAAATTGATGCTTACTAGAGAACCTTCCCTGTCAAAGTGAAGAAAATTTCTGTTGGCTATGATGACAGGATATATAATAGGAGTCTGTTAAACCAAGCCTTTACCACAACATCAATAACAAAACCAATGCAAATTAATAGAGAAAGGCACTAAAAGGAATATATTATGACAAATTTTATCTTGATTCATGGCATAACTTGTGTGGAAACCACCAAAAATTTACCTTTATATTTTGTTCTTTACATAGATTCTTTGAATTGTATGTTTATATTGAAGCACAGAACACGCACATTTAGTATAATGTTATTACATTAGGTTTCTAACTCCACAGATTTTGACCTGCAACCCTGAAGAATGTTGAGTGTTTATTCCTAAGGACCATGGACTTAGGTATGGCTAAGCAGGATGCTCCTGTCCAATGATACCCAGTTTCATCCTTCCTCTTTCCTACTGCTGGGAATTCCAGGACTAGAGTCTCACCACACCTGGATTGGCTTTCCCTTCTGTGCTGTATATCTGATCGCTCTCCTTGGAAATTTCACTATCTTGTTGGTGATTAAGACTGAGAGCAGCCTCCACCAGCCCATGTTTTATTTTCTGGCCATGCTAGCTACCATCGACTTGGGCCTTTCAACAGCAACCATCCCTAAGATGCTTGGGGTCTTCTGGTTTAGCTTCAGGGTAATACTCTTTGGTGCCTGCCTCACACAGATGTTTTTTATCCACAACTTCACAGGCATGGAGTCAGCAGTCCTCTTGGCCATGGCTTATGACCGCTATGTGGCCATCTGCAACCCACTTCGATATAGCACCATCCTCACCAACAAGGCTGTTTCCATGATTGGTCTGGGTGTGCTAGTGAGATCATTTCTTTCTGTTATCCCATTTGTATTTCTCATACTGAGATTGCCCTTCTGTGGGAATAATGTCATTCCCCACACCTACTGTGAGCACATGGGTCTTGCTCGTCTGTCTTGTGCCAGTATTAAGGTCAATATAATTTATGGTCTGGGTGCTATTTCAATCCTGGTTTTTGACATTATAGCTATCGCTCTTTCTTATGCACAGATACTCCGTGCAGTTTTTCGTCTCCCTTCTAGGGAAGCCCGAATTAAGTCCCTCAGTACTTGTGGTTCTCATGTCTGTGTCATCCTTGCCTTCTACACACCAGCCCTCTTTTCCTTCATGACACACCGCTTTGGTAGGAATGTGCCTCGCTATATACACATACTTCTGGCCAACCTTTATGTTGTAGTGCCACCAATGCTCAATCCTGTCATATATGGGGTGAGAACCAAACAAATCTATGACCGTGTAAAGAAAATATTGTTACAAAAATAAGAAAAATATATCAATATATAAATAAAGTACTTAAAAGATGAAATGATAGAGGGACAGCTTGCTGTATTATGTAAATATAAATATTTTTGATAGAAAGTTTTGTTCCCTTGTGTGATTTTTGAGTTTAGAATGTGTTTTGAGTTTGTAAACACCAAGCATTATTGTCCAATTCATATGGTAAATATATTCATATATGTCAACTCATGCAAATATATATATTGGTTTTTATGGACCAAGCACATTATTTACATATACATGAAGGGAGCTCTTCATGATCTGCAGAAACTGCTTGCATTTTTCCACTCATCTATTTGTTCTCATCTTATTGGAAAAGAAATTTTGTAGTTGTTTTACCTTGTGTCCCAACATTGCTCACATGATTTTAATATTTAAATAAAGATTGCATATCATCATGTTCTTTTTTAATACATATTTTAATTTTTCTTAGTAATTTATGTTACAAATATAGTCTTGGCTACTTTCTCATAGATTATGAGTAATTTAAACAATTAATTTATTTATTGTACATTTTATGAGTAAGGGTCTTTTGTCTGCATGTCTGTGTGTGCATCACATGTAGGCAGTATCTATGAATGTCAGGAGAGGGCATCAGATTTCCTGGAACTGTAATTACAGATAGTTATCCTCCAAGTGGATTCTGGAAACTTTAGGATCTTAACTGTTCCTGCACCAGAAACAAGTACTCTTAACCCACAAGCCATCTCTCCAACCGAAGCTGAGAGATTTAATAAAAAATGTTCTACTGACATTATATCCTGCTTTAATACAGATCAGTCTTGGCAGCTGCTGGCACCATTATTTGTACAATCAATTCTTTGTTTCTTTTTTATAGCAGTGGCTTTTCTTCTATTAATAGCTTCTGAAGTTGTAATGCAAACAAAGAACGTCCTAGAAGTTATCATATGTTGTTTTGACGTTTGCTTCATTCTCCATATTTTAGAGTTCCTTCAAGTACAATTTGCTCAATACTTCAAATATTCATCTTATTTTGTAGATACAAGCCAACTCCTTAAAAAAAGTCTTTTTATAATACCAATATACCTATGTAACTAGGGAGGGATTTTTAAAAAATTTTTTATTATTATTTTTGTTTAAATTTCAGTTTCACATCCATGTGATTTATTTTCTTGGCACTGGCATTTTTTTCATTTGTTCTTTAAACTTTTTTTTGCTAGAAAGATAAATTTATATCAGAATAAATTCCCACATATCAGTATATCATAAATATTGAGTTATAATTAGAAAAATATGCATACAAGCTATAGAATAAAGGGTTGCTTTCCAACAATGAACTTGTGAGCAAATGGCTTAATTATATCCTATGTAGCTGAGCATGACCGTGAGCATCCTGTCTTCTCCTATCAGCCTTCTGAGTGCTGGCATTTTATTATTACCAGGCTTGATTTATATGGGGGTGGAGAGACTGTGCCGAGGTATTCATCAATGCCAGAATATCTTTCAAATAGCCACATTCCCACTCACAAATGAGTAAATTATAAAGGCATTTAGCATGTAAACGAATTGTGTTGAGTGTGTTTTTTCAACCTAATTTTTTTATTGATGCAAAATAAATGTAAAATGGTATAATGGATTTGACAAGTAATTTTAATATTAAATAAGAGTTATCTTTAAGATATTTACCCTCATTATCCTGGCAAAAAATTTCTCAGGTAGCAAATGATAGTCATATGGGTTATGTTTATGTAAAGTATAACAAAATATAATTTCATGCAACAGTAAATCAAAGCCTGTAAGACAGGCTTCATAGTTGATTATTTTAGTACTCTATCATTAATTAAGGCATTGGTTTCCCTGCAGTCTTCCTCCTCATTCTGTCAGAAGCTAAGGAAAGAGTATAGGACTTGAGCTTGCTGGACTTTCTAGGCAACTGTTAATTCCCATCTGCATCTCTCCAAGTGAGCCACAAACAAAATAACAGACTTAAATACAAGAAGGAGATTTGTAGAGAAGAGAGTAGACAGGGAGGGAAAGAGATGAAAGAGAATGGAGTGAAAATAAGCACTGTGCATGTGTGCATACAACTGCCACAGAGTGAACTTAATGAAGGCAACAATAAACAAAACCCACCAAACCCAAAAAACAACCAAAGAAGAATAAACCCTTTTCACTCGGGGCATAAAGCAATATGCTGACTTTGAAGCTCATCGCTGATCAGGTCGTTAGTTTATCATTAGTAGTCTATACATGGCAACATATCTGGAATAGTGTTAGATATAGTAACTAACATATTAAGTTGATTTATTTCTTAGAGATTTCTTATTTAAATGTAATGTAGTCACAAAACTTTATAGTATAAACATACATTCAGTGAAAGTTTTACTTTTGTTGCTGTAGATACAAATGTAATAAAGTAATATGGGTTAATATTATAAAAAGGTTACCCTTGGGCTGGAGAGATGGTTCAAAAGTTAAGAGCATTTGTTACTTTGGAAGAAAACCTGGCTTTGGTTCCTGAAATCTACATGGTTATTTTAAGTATCCTTATGCCCAGTTCTAGGGACCCAAACCCCTTTCTTAATTACACATGTGCCACCCTGCACATACCAACATGTAACAAAGCATATACGTAAAGTTAAAAGTCTAATTAAACCTTATAGTACAAATGTATAAATATTTACATATAAGTACAATTCTATAATTAGTTTCATTATATATTTTAATGCAATTAATTATAAATTGCTGAAAATATATAGTAGCATATGATAATGCAGTGGTTATATATTATAAACTGAACAACATATTATGATACATTAATAAAATCAGATTCATATGAGGTTTCTTTGTATTCTGTTGCCTGAAAAGAATAAAATGGTAACTTTTTAAGGGCATATGTTTTCATGAGAACAGAGGAAACTTTCAGATTTAGTGATTGATGAGTTTATAGATATAAGCTCTTATATGTTATTTTTGTTCATATTTTATTTTTATTTTTGTAAGTTCACTTAAATAATATTGTTATGTAAAATGATGCGAATAAAATTTAAACAGAAGTACAAAAACAAGGTTGAGTATCTGTACAAAAATAACATATGAAATGGAGTTTTTATGGTGAGTGTAAAAGTCAGTCAATATCTCTTTAAAACAGCTTTTTTTTCACTTAACTTTCTATCAGTCTTGAAAGATATCATTCCTGCTTCATTGCTAGTATTGTTGTTGATATGAAAGGATAAAAATATTAATTACTTATTTAATACATTATTGTATTGAACCTTCTGTGATACCAAAACACACCCTATTCTTTACTCTACTCTACTCACTCTACTCTACTCTACTCTACTCTACTCTACTCTACCTACTCAGTTACTCTACTCTACTCTACTCTACCTTCAAACTAAACATTATATTTTGTTGGTCTTCCATAATCATTTTTAAAAGTGTAGTCTACGTAAATATTCAGACTCCCTCATTAGAGACATGGAACACACGTCCTTGCTTCTCCCCCACCCTGCTTTTTTCTTGTTCACATTAAATTCTTCCTTTCTCAACTCTTTTATTTTCAGCTATTATATATCTTTATCTTTCCACATTACTTTTACTTACCATATCATTCTTTGTTGAGTAAACATGTACCAAAATCTTTTTAAGGCTGAATTTTACTCTCTTAGCTGAGGTATTTTTCTCTCCTTCTCTTATCCAGCCCCTCTTTTCTTTTTCTACACTTTTACTTTCCCATTTATTCCTATATCCTGTTGCTATAGAAGATTAATTTGCTTTCATCTCCCTGGGCAGAGAGAAGTTCCTTGATACCCTCCACAATGCTCTGGATTCTCAAATAAAAGAAAAACACACACACACACACACACACACACACACACACACTTATATTTAATATGCCTTAAAAAGCTCAATGGCTTGGCCACTTCCAAACTTCCACATTGATATTGCCTCCCTTTGATACTCCTCAATTATAACTTTTTAAAATCTATATTTCACCTTTGCTACCCTAGACTCAATTCAGGGGGATGGGCTGGGGCCACTGTTCCCCAACTCTTACACAATTGTATGCTTTTTCTTCTGCAGTTCTCAAGCCTGAATCTTATTTCTCTCTCGACATCGCAGTTCTGCTTCTTTCTCGGTCCTCTTGTCCACAAATCCTAAAGTCCCACCTCTGTCTCCCTGACCAGAGTCATTGGCTGCTGGCAACTTTATTTCCAATCAAAGCCAACTGTGGGCAGAAACTCTTGGTGTCTTATGTGCAGTCGTGTGAATTCCTGTGTAATTTTAGGAACCCAATTAGCATAATACAAGCAATAAACCAAATCCACAATATCCCTACTTTTTACTTTAATCCTATATATGTATCTCTTCTTTTAGATTGAGAGAGAGGGATATAGGGAGTCAAGGAGGGAAGAGGAGAAGAAGAAAAGGGTGAAGAAAAGCAGAGGGGAGGAACACAGTGTTATAAATCATATAAAACAGGAATTTCTTCATCCTAGTGTTGACCAACCTCACTTTCCTGTGCTTGCCTCTCCAGCTGTCTTCATTTGGGCAAATTGTTGAGTATGTGGGCTTCTTTATTAGACTTATTGCCGCCAGGATTCGTATTTGCTCCTATAGATGAGATGATTCTGAGCTACCATGGTTCACAATGTCATGGTTTGTGCTACTACTTAGGCTCAGCTCTCTGTAGGCATATGTGAGTAACACAAAGAGGGTGAATTAATGAAATATGAGTCTTTATAAACGGAATACATACCATTGTTGGTACTGGACAAACCAGTTTTAAGAAACTGCTAGATATTCTGTTATTCCGTGTGTCTAGCACATCTTTATGCTTAAATGTATTGCAGTTTCTGCATTGATGATCTTGTCTGACTTTCTTTGATTACTTTGTTGTCTTAAGCTAAAGATGAATGAGATTGTAATATAAACATAAACTTCATATATTTGAAGCCCAACTTCAGGTTTTATTTGAGGCTTTTGTGAAATAGTAAACAAAAGTCTGAAACATTAAAGAGGAACCTGTTACAAATGATGTCCCTTCCATTTAAAGAGTCTCAGTCCAGGCATTGGATTTAATTTTGGACTCACCTTTTGGGATATATAACATAGGAATGAGACAAAACCGAAGAGACTAGTGAGAGGGGTGGAGTGAGATAAGAGAGAGTAGGAAGGCATTGCAGGACAGTATACTCAGCTTATAATATATATTCAACTGAAAGTCTTGTCCTACACTATAGTACTATAAACAATAAATATATAAATGGAAAATTTAAAAATAACAAATTTAAAAATTATAGTTCTAGTCCAAATATTAATTGTATTGCCATTTGAAAAAATTGTGAGACATTAGAATAGTCAAATTACATATACAGCAGAGGACTGCTTGGTCTGGGTTTAGTCAGAGAAGATGAACCTAACCCTCAAGAGACAGGAGGCCCCAGGGAGTTAGAGGTCTGGTGGGGAAGGGTTAGAGGCATCCTCTTGGAGACAGGGGGGTGGGGAGGAGGTATGGGATGTGGAACAGTCAGAGGGTGGACAGGATGGGGAATAAAATCTGGAGTTAAAAATAAATAAAATTAAATTAAAAAAAAATAAATACATAAAGAAATAGTCAAGTTATACTCAGATTAATAAATTATCAAAAACAAACACACAAACAAACAGAATTAAACAAACAAAAATACCACCACAACAGAACCCCAAATGAACAAAGGATGTTGAGAGGATGGCCACAGAGTTAAAAGATCAGTGGGCAACTTTTAGTTTTTGGGTCAAAAGCTAAGTACATGTTCCACAGTATAACCTATTCTTAATTCTACAATGTTTTGGCTTAGACATAAAGATTGCAAAGCAGATAATTTATGAATAAAACCATCCTCCTTCACCACAGCAAGGAATGTGTTTTAAGACAGCAGTGGATGCATGAAACAGCAGATATGACCAAATGTTTAATAGTCTGTGTAGTTTTTCATATGAATATATCTACAATATCATTTAACTTATTAACTAGAAAATTAATAATCAAAAAAATAATAACAACATAATGTAATAAAAGTTATGAGAAATTAGAAAAAAATGTTCAGAGGTATTTAAGCTTAACATATCTAAATCCTAGCTTTTCTTCTAAAGGTGATAAGCTACTTCTCTCATCAATGGCAAGATGATCCATACCAACTTTTCCTCTCTCGATTGTCATTTGAAAAGATGCTTACCCAAGAATATCTTATAGTGACTGAAGGAACTGGCATTAGAGAATATTTAGGGGCCTGGAATCCTTACGTATTTCTCTCCTTTAGGTGTTTCATTAGCAAGGAATAGCCAGGTAGAGCAAAGTAAACCAATGCTCAAGCTCCCACTGTCTGTGGGGTTATATTAATATTTTTTCTGAACATCTTGTGTCCTTTCATGTGTCTGCTATAGAGAAACATCCTTTCACTTGTATCTGCTTCCCGGAAAACATTTTTTCATGTGTCTTCTTTAGCAAACATTCTTTCACCTGTGTGCCCCATCAAAACATCATTTGACATAATTGACTTTCCAAAGAAACCAGAAGTTTTCACCTGCTGACAATTGTGCTAGGCACTCATATGAGCACAACAGAATATCATTAGAAACTATTTCATTGATGTTTTTTTTTTTGTTTTTTTTTTTTTTTTTTTTTTTCTCCCCTTCTAGTTGTGTTTGTGTCTATATTAAGTCTCTGAACCATCCAGATTCCAGTTCCTGGCCATGCAGACAGTGTTGGGCATGGGCTCCCTCTAGTGGCTTGGATGTCACTGAATGTTAACAATGAAAGTCACTGAATGTTAACAATGTTAATTCAAGATGTATTGACCTGCTTCTGTGTTCCTTGAGGTCTGAAATGAAGAATTTGACAGAGATATCCCATTTATGGTCAACTCTTACAAGGTTCCTCATTCCTGAATAATGCCTGGCTGTGGGTCTCTGTATCAGTTCCCATCTGCTGCAGGAGGAAGCATCTCTGATAATGGCTGAACAAGGCCCTGACATAGTAGAATATTCTTAAGTGACTTTTTATCACATTTTTTAGGCCAATATCTGAAGATGATACAGTATATATGACTGACCCCCAAAAAATTCATCAGGAAACTCCTTCGCTGGTAAATACTTTTAACAAAGTAATAAATACAAAATTAACTTACAAAAATCAATAGCCCTTCTAATAAAAATGGCAAGAAAGAAATCAGGAAAACAACATTTTTTCACGATAGATTCAAATAATATAAAATATCTTGGGGTATCTATAACCAAGCAACCATGTATGACTTATACAGTACAATTTTAAGTCATTGAAGAAAGAAATTTAAGTAGATATAGAAGATGAAAGTAGGTTTCATAGATTGCTAAGTTTAATATAGTAAAAATGGACATCCTACCTACTGATAGCAATCTATAGATTCAGTGCAATCCCCATCAAAATTTAAACACAATTATTTACAGATATTGAAAAAAACAATGCTCAACTTCATATGTAACAACAACAACAACAAAAACAGGATAGTAAAAACAAGCCTGAACAAAATAAAGAACTTCTGGAGGTATCACCATCACCAATTTCAAGTTGTATTACAGAAGCTATAGTAATAAAGAAAAATGGTATTGGAACAAAACAGACATGTTTCACCAATAGAACTAATTGAAGACCCAGACTAATTTAACTAACTCAAACACCTATGGACATTTGATTTTGTAAAAGAGGACAAAAACACACATGGATAAAATAGACACCATATTCACAAATAATTCTGGTCAAACTGAATTACTACAAGTAGAAGAACATAAATAGATACATACTTATCACACTGCATAAAACAATTACAAATAGTTAAAAGACCACAACATAAACCACTGTACACTGAACCTGATAGAAGAGAAAGTGAAGAATAACCTTGAACTCCTCGGCATAGGATAAAACATTATAAACAGAACACCAGTAGAGCAGCATTAACACCAACAAATAATAAATGGGAACTCGATTTTTTTAATGTTTCTATCTGCTCTTTTTTAAAAATTTTTTATTGGATATTTTATTTATTTACATTTCAGATGTCATTCCCTTTCCCCATTTCCCCTCCCTAGAACCTCCTTCCCATTCCCCCTCCTCCTTTTTGCTTTTATACCATTTTAATTACATGCATTTATTAAGGTCAGTTCTAGCTTGAGGATCTAGCAATACAATAGATGCAAATAGTGAAGGAACAAGCAAGACAATAAACACAAATAGTCAAAGAACAAGCAAGGCTTGAAACAGAAAAACTGTCATTCAAAGTAGCAGCCTACAGAATGAAAAGAGTTTTTTTCTTTTCTTTTTTTATACAAAGTATTCATCCAACAGATGGCCAATATCCAAAATACTAAAGAACTTAAGAAAATAGATATCAAGAAAACAAATACCCCAGTTAAAAATGGGATAGAGCTCTAAACAGAATTCTCAATAGAGAAAACTGAAAAGGCTGAGAAACAAAAAATGTCCAACATCCTTAGACATTACTGAAATTCAAATAAAAATATTTTTATTTTACACCAGTCAAAATGTCTAAGATCAACAAAACAAGTTCCAGCTCATGCTGGTGAGGATATGGAGAAGAATGTTGTTGGGAGTACAAACTTGTGGAGCCACTCTGAAAATCAGTGTATGGTTCCTCTGGCTGATAGGAATCAATCTCCCACAAGATCTATGTATATGCTAGGACAGATATCCAAATAGTGCTTCATTCTACCACAAAGACTCTTACTCAACTATAATTATTACTGGTGAATCATAATAGCCAGAAAGTTGAAATAACCTAGATGCTCCTCAATGGAAGAATGGGTTTTTATCTTTTTTTTTTTCTTATCATACTTACCTGGCAGGGGAGATACCATGATCAGGAAGAATGGCCTTTTAAAATGTGGTTCATTTACACAATGGAGTATTACTCAGTCGATAGAAAACGTGACATGAGGAAATTTGTAATAAAGTGGATGGAAATAGAAAAAAAATTCAACCTGAATGAGGAATTCCAGATGGTTTGTGTTCATTTATATGTGCATGGATATTAGCTGTTAAGGCAATGAAAACCAAGCTATAATTCATAATATCAGAGAGGATAGATATAAAGTAAGGGGCTAATGATAATAGATAGATCTCATTCGGAAAAGAAAATGAAATAGATGTATAGAGGGGAAATGAAACAGAAGGTTTACACTTAGAAGAGAATGGGAGAGGTTATTATGGGAAGGTATACAGTGGTAGATGGCTAAAAATTAAGTGGCACTTGAGAGGTAGAATAGAAATATATTACAGAAGAAACTTCCTAAACATACACAGTTTTTATATAGTATTAATACTGAGATTCGGAAGCTGTTTATTTGATTCATATTTGTTATTTCCTACATACATAAGTTTATGGAAATAGAAGAGTGTTATTAACATATAAGTACAGAGTTCTAGAAACATCTCCATGATAACTGAAATCTCTGTGAAATTCCATATCCTAGTTCAGATTATTACCAGCAAACATTTACAAATTTAGACATTTCTTACTTATATTATGAAATGCCTTAGGGAGAGTCAGACAGAATAATGAAATTGAGATAAAGTTTAAATTTCATGCCCTAATTCATATATGCATTAAACAGGTCAGATTTAAATTCAACCTTTTATTATTTTCTTGTGCTTATATTTCTTTTCCCAGGTATTTGGTTTGCTTTTTTTTTTTTTTTTTCTATAGTAAATTTAGAAACCTTGTATTACTGTCAATAAGAAACAGGAAAAAAAATTGGGATTTGTGTTTCAAATACTTTGCCATTATTTTAATGTATGATCTTCTTCAACTTGTTGGAAACTCCAAGTGGGATTATAATTGAGACTCATTATTGTCATGATTTTATCTAAAGTTGAATTTTGGTTAGAACTAGGGATCACAGAGAGAATGGAAATAGCATTTATAGAATTTGGTCAGAAATTACCTGTACTCAGAAGCCATGAGAGGGAATCTAGAACTAGAGGCACCTTGCAGTGAGATCATGTGAGCATGTCTTTCTCATAGCCTGTCTTGCTCAGAGATAAGAAAGTAAATCAGTCGAGCATTTAGACTTTTTGGCAGAAATTTAATATTACAAATATTACTGGGATTCCTTGTAATTGTCAAAAAGATAAAAAAGGGGGAGGTATATCACCGTACCCCCACCCAAAATTAAATCATTAGTCATTTACACCAAAAATCAGGACATGCTCCTTTATTCCCAGTGATATTATTCTTTATACTTATGAAACATATCTCTCAGTGCCTCTGAGAGGTTTTGATCCCCAAGGTGTTCAGATGTTTGTGTGCTTCATTTTAAGGACAGTGCTTACCACATAAAACCCCCATCTCATTCAGAGTTGGTAGGGATGGAACTATCCTGAGTCAGGTGAACCAGCTCATCTGGAAAGGTTTGCTAACCTCTGCTTTTTCCTAAGGAGTTGTTTCATTGTGGCCATTTACTGAGTTTTAGCTTGGGAGATAAAAATGCATGACAGGAAAAGAATGAAAAAGAAAAGCTAACTGACCATGCAAAGTGTCTGTGAGACAAGAATGTACCCAGAAGCAGTCTTCACTGATGAAGGCTTTTTAAATCTTCCTACTAAACACCTGTATAAAGGATGTAGGCCTGTATGCACATAACTTTACAACTGTCAGTGGTGTCTCTGCATTTTTCATTCACTTACTTTATCACTTTGCATAGTGTAATAATTAATTAAATGTTTGTTTTGAATATGTTAGTTAACACACACAACTATACATATTACAAGCTATAGTATGTCAATAAGTCTAGACAATGTGTAATGATCAGATTAGAATAATTGGCATGCCATCAATTCACATGTTGATCGGCTCTCCTTGTTGAATATAAATAAAACCTTTTCTGTAGCCATTTTGAATTAATTAATTATTGTCAACCAAATCACCTCACAGTGGCATAGAACATTAAAATAGTTTTTGTATTCATTCTCAGCCCCTTTAGCATTCTTGAACTAGCATCCTGGCCCACCTCTCTTTCCAGCTGCCAAGAATGACTAGTTAATTTTAATTTTAGTTCTGTCATTCTCTATTAGATTTGTAATCTTTAAATAAAGAAATGGAATGGAATGTGGACATAAAAATGAGGGAAAATGATGAACAAAATAGTTAATTTCTTGTGTTATGTGGAAAATCACAGTTTGTCTCTCTTTGTGTGCTTTGTGCCTCTAGTATTTCTAAAATTTCAAGTTTTTATTATTTTGATTTTTCACTCTACAACTTAAGTTTCAGCACATCTTACTCTGATGATACTTTCAATGTTATTTCTTAAGTAGCCTTTGGATGAATTTGTTAAATATATAGGGAAACAACATTGTGCATTATTGCAATCATGATTTTTTTAACCTCTGTTCCATATTTTGATAGTTTTAAAGTTAGAGTGTGGTTGTATGGCTCACCTGAACCTCACTCTCCTTTTCAATACATTCCATAAGTGTTTTCTTTATCAAGATTATAGAGATGAAATAGAACAAACATAGTACTTTTTTGGTACAAATATTTAACTCATACTGCTGAAAATTTAGAAAATTGTTTAAACTCCCGAGTATATCAGATACTACCAAGAACAAGAGACTTAGAGTATGCTTGTTTTCATAGTTTTACTAAGTGTATTAAGTGTAGTTTAGATAGTCTGTATAAAGTAAATCAATTAATGATTTAAGTTAAATAAAAGGTAATTATTTAATATATTATAATATAATTTTGCACAGATTGGACAGGCTGGCTCCAAAATATAAAACTCTCTCTACAATTAAGGCCCCTACCACTTGATTTTAAAATACTGAATAAGTATTTTTTTTTCTAAAGAAAATGAAATTGTGGCTGAAAGATGTGTGGTATAGTACTTAGTATCATTGATATTAGGGAAAAGGCTTTCAAACTCGAGCTACTATTTTACTATTTTAAGGATGACCACATTTAAATAAGAAATAAGAATAAATATCAGTGTGTATCTAGATAAGTCAGAACCCTGTTACATTTGTAGGATGAGAAAATGGTCACAGACAGTTATGATATGTGTTATGGAGGCTCCTCAGAAACAAACAGAAGTAATATATGATCTAGCATTCCTGAATATATATTCAAAAAGAATTGGAAAAAATTGCCTGATACAGAAAACCTAAAATATCTCTTTTATAAAATAAGCATTAATAACCAGTTAATATCACAGTACAATAAACAATTGTCAAGATGCTTAAGCACAGTGACTGCTGACCAACTGGAACACATCGAAAATAAATGTAATAAAATAGAATGTTGTAAACTCAAAAAATATTTAGATGTAAACAAGCAGAAATCTTACAACTGCCAAAAATGAAGCAGTATGGATGAATCATGTTTCATGATGTTAAATGACATAAACCAATCTGGGAGGGATGAATTATGCATGACCCATAGGTATTGGGTATCTAAACATCACCAAACATATAGAAACAAACAATAGAATGGCCTAAGAGGCAGAGAAAGGGAAAATTGCTAATTAATGTGCATACAACTTCATTTGTAAAAGTATAACAAGTTCAAAGAATCTAATGTTAAATTTGTGTCTATAAATAATATCACGTTTTACACTTAAATGTCATTACAGCAGACCTCTAATAAGTGTTAGTACCCAAAGAAAGTGACGTAGTATTTCTGGAACACTGAGGATGAAAAATACCAATATTTGTATATTGTTTTAAGAGTACAAAAAAGTAAAGGGGATTTATAGTCAAGATCTTGGAGAGTATGATGGAATTAATATCGCTGACCAAACAAGACTGGTTTCAAGCAGAAGCCAGTTTATGTCTTTATAACCCATTGTGTGTTGGGTAAGTAATGCCTGAAATATTGTGGTCAAAAATTTAAGAATGTTGATTTTTTTTCAAATCAGAGTAAGCTTAGCCAGAGAAGATGTGTGTATGTGTGTGTGTGTGAGATGAGAGAGAAGAGAAGTGAGAGAGAGAGAGAGAGAGAGAAGAGAGAGAGAGAGAGAGAAACAGAGACAGAGAAAGAGATGGGGAGAGAGACAGAGACAGAGAGACAGACTGTCAGACATAGAGAGACAGAGTCTGAGAGAGATAGAGACTGAGAGAGAGACAAAGAGACAGAGAGACGGAGAGAGACAACGAGAATAAAGAGTGACATCTACATGTTCAAGTAATTATGAGTGTATACTATAGTTTCAGATTCAAATAGAAAACAAAATATAAGTGTGATAAAGGACATTAATATTGCTTGTTTTATATTGTAGTAAATATATGAAAAGATGCTAAAAGTTAGGAAGGAAGTGTATAACTCAGTTATGACATGAGAAAAGTGCAAATTTACTACCTACAAAAGAAATGTAGAAGAAAACTACATGACACAAGAGAGACTTTCATAGTTCAGGTGGTCCTATAGAGACTTCAAGTGATTTCAGTTTGAAACTTTTTTTTTTAGAAATTAGAAAATTTAGAAGAAAAGATTGTGTGGAGTTTCTGGACTGAGTTTTAAACAGACAAAGCTTATAGGTGAGTGAAGAGATTAGACAATGAAAAATGGCAGCGATTTGATATGGAATGCAGCTATTTTGGAAAAATGAAAGTAGTAGAGTTGTTAGGAAATATGTAGTTTTTCTGACATGTAAGTCCTGCACACTGAAGCGGGCAGGGACGTGTTTAAAGAAGTAAAAGAAGATTGCCTTAAGTGGGCCAGGAAAGGTGGGGTGAGACATAGGAGAGGCATCTAGTCTAAGAGTTCAAATGTGTAATGAGTGTGTCAGTTAATTAAAAGGAGAGGAAAACTGTCCAGAAGAGTGTCTGGGCACAGGGAGAGGCAAGACAGAAAATTAATGTCAGATACTCTTGTCACAGAATGCCAAATAGAAATGGTATTGAATATATACTATACCTATACTATACCTATACCTATACCTAACTATACCTATACCTATACCCATACCTATACCATACTACTACCTACATTACTATACATATGCATACATTTACATGTATTCATAAATAATAGATTTCCCTTGAATTAGCAAGGCATTCTCTACATAATTACTTTTAACCTTTCTGTGCATTAAAATCTTCTGCCATACCTTCATAATGGAACAGCACATAAAATGATTCAATTAAGGTTTTACATACTCATCTGAAGTCAATCTGGGCTATTACTTTTACCTGTGATGAACAAGCTCCTAATTTCACCTTTCTCTCTTCTGCTGTTTTTAGCATTCTATCACAAAACCAATTGCTAACATCCCCTCAACCATATCAAATATATTCAAAACAAGTATAAATTTTCTAGTAGAAATATAAACTACCTTAATGCTGATTATATGTTATATATTTACTTATTGGCTTCCTCCATTAGGTGTCAAGCCTTTAAATCATTTATGCAATCTCTACTAGTCAGTGTGAATTTTTTTCCTAAGATAGAGGAAAATAAAACTTATTAATTCTCAGAAAGGCTGTATATTACAACAACAATTGTTACTTACAAGAGTTTATTTATGGTATAGAACTTACACCCCACCCCTAATACAAATGCAAGAGTCAGCTTTGTGCATGAATATCTGGCTTTTGTCCTTTGTCTTTGTAGCCAATTAGTCCTCGAAAAAAAAGTCATTTAATTTCTTTTATATTTATGTACAAAAAGGTGCAACAAATTACTTTTTGAAGTAAAATAAAACCAGCTTGGACTTAAGTACTGGTGAGACAAACAGTTATTTTTGATGGGCTTTGTTATTGGGAAAGATAAAACATTGTTATCTAATTCTACAGAATGAAATGATCTGGATAGCTGATTTACAGCATAAGGAATTGTAAGGACAATAGAAGCATGATCTCTCCCAATCACACACAATTCCACCCCTACTTTTTTCTTCTTCTGGGAATTCCAGGGCTGGAGGCTGTACATATATGGATTGGATTTCCATTTTTTGTTGTGTATTTGATTGCTCTTCTGGGAAATATTACAATTATTTCTGTGATTCAGACAGAACACAGTCTCCATCAGCCCATGTTCTACTTCCTGTCCATTCTGTCATCTATTGACCTGGGCTTGTCTACATCCACCATCCCCAAGATGCTTGGAATCTTCTGGCTCAATTTAAAAAGATATCATTTGATGGCTGTGTTATCCAGATGTTCTTCATTCATCTGTTTACAGGTATGGAGTCAGCTGTGCTTTTGGCCATGGCGTATGATCGCTACGTGGCCATCTGTAATCCTCTTCACTACACACTGGTGCTGACAAACAAGGTAGTATTCATCAATGCTTGGCTTGTCCTCCTGAGACCTTAGTCATTGCAATTCCCTTTATTGTGCTCATCCTGAGATTACCCTTCTGTGGACATCAAGTTATTCCACACACATACTGTGAGCACATGGGCATTGCCCGCTTGTCTTGTGCCAGCATCAAGGTGAACATCATCTAGGCTTGTGTGCCATCTCTAACCTGGTTTTGGATATTGTAGCAATTATCCTCTCCTATGTCCAGATCCTTCATGCTGTCTTCCGCCTGCCTTCCAGAGATGCTCGACTAAAGGCTCTCAGCACCTGTGGCTCTCATGTCTGTGTCATGCTTTCCTTCTATACACCAGCATTTTTCTCCTTTATGACTCACCGGTTTGGCCGAAATGTTCCCCGATACATCCATATTCTTCTTGCCAACTTTTATGTTGTGATTCCTCCTGCTCTTAACCCTGTTATTTATGGTGTTAGAACTAAGCAAATAAGAGAGAGGGTAGTTATGACCATCAAAATAAATTATAAGCATTTGCATGTTTGAAGTTAAGGGATTTACATGAAAAAAAATCCTGGACTATCTTTCAAAGCTCTAAAATAAAATTATGTATCTGGGAGAAAAGGTTATCTGATATGCAGATTTATGAGGCATTTTATTTGTAATAATGAGAAAAATAAGCTCCAAGTTTTTAATATAGACAGTAGCTTCAACCACATATGAGAAATGTCAATAGTAGTATGATGAAGTAGCATTTACATGAAAAATCACATAGGCATAGTAGAAACGACTAGCATAGTAGTATTAAAGAACTACATGAGCAACAATCAGTTTTCAAACCTTGTGTTAATGTTAATTCTTTATTTGTGTGCATATGTATATATGTGTATATGGTAGTATGTTTCTATGTGTATGTACATATGTACATAGGTACATGTTTATGTGTGTTTGCACGTATGTGCATGAAGGACAAAAGTTGATGCCTAGTGTCTTTCTTGATAATCCTTAATTTTCTTGCGACATGGTCTCTTTCTGAAAATGGTCTCATTAATTCTGCTAGGGGACTCCCAGTGAGCTTTGGAATTTCCATGCCTTTGTCTGACCCTGATCAGTGCTGAGGTTGTAGATATGTGTTACCACAACAGGCTTCTACGCGGATGCTGGAGTTCTGATAAAGGTTCTTGTGCTTGCACTGTCAGTCATCTCTGTAGACCTCAAACTTGTTAATTCTTATTTCTGCAGTATGAACAAAGACCACTTAGTAATGCTTTTTGTTCCCAAAGAAGCTTAGGCAGTGACCTGGTATGGAATCATGTACAAGGATTTAAGGTGTGGTAAATCAGACAGGTAAAGACACAAGGAAAATATTGAAATCTGAAGGGATAAAAAAAAAAAATTGCACATGGCCAGGTGGATAAAGAACACACAAAGTCTTTTAATGAAGTATTAAATATTTGTTTGTATGTGTATTTGTGTGTCTCAGTGTGTGTGTGTGTGTTGTGTGTGTATGCACACCTATCTGTCTCTGTGTGAACGTATACCATATAGATGTAGATGCCTACAATAGACAGAAAAGGGAATTGATCTTCTAGTTCTAAGTTAAATGATTATAAACTCATGATATGTTGCTGAAAACTGAATTCTGGGCCTTCAAAGCCCTCTTAAACACCAATCCATCGCTCAGACCCATAAAGTATGTTTTTTTCTAATAGAATAAAGAAACAATATTAGTACAAGGTAATAAAAGTGGAGGTTAAGACCAAAGTACAATGATGGAAACATTGCATTTCATTCATTACAGCATATGGCATCTGTGGGTTAATAGAGTGTGAGGAACTGAGGGCTAGCATGGAGAGTGAAGGAGAAGAGTAACAACTCCACAAAGTTAGTGTCCGATAGGAATGAAAGAGCACCAAGTAGAAATGACAGTGTTAAATAAAATAAAACAACCCCCAAACACAAAACAGCAACATGTAGATTGTTCTTCAGCTGTACTTTTATAAAAAAAGTAGTTAACAAATGTGTAAGTGGTAAATAAACATATTATATAGAATGCCCAGAAACTGATGAAATTGGTTTCTCTATATGCATTTAATAATATATAAAAATACATTAATGTCTATAGTATATGAGGTTAACTAAGATCTTATAAAGAATAAAAGACTATTATTCCATGAGTAATTTAGACTGTACATTTTTGACATTAAAATTTTAGAATAAATATATATGTGTGCACTTTATGTATAATAATAGGCACAATGTACTACAAGAAAGAAAATTCAGGTTAAAGGTAAGAAACAGCAACTCACTATGCAGGGAATTAAGAAGCAGATGTAGATACTCATAGCCAACCATCAGGATGAACCCGGGGACCACAATGGAAAAGCTAAGGGAAGGACTGAAGGAACTGAAGGGGATTGCAACCCCATAGGAAGAACAATATCAACTAGTTGGACCTCTCAGAGCTCTCAGAGACTAAACCACCAACCAAAGAATATACATGGAAGGATCCATGGATCCGCACATATGCAGCAGAGGATGGTCTTATCTGGCATCAATGGGAGGGGAGGCCCTTGATCCTGTGGAGGCTTGATGCTCCAGAGTAGGGGGATGCTACAGCAGTGAGGCAAGAATGGGTAAGTGGGTGGAGGAGCATAGAGACAAAAGGGAGGGGGAACTGATTGGGGGTTTGTGGAGGGGAAACCAGGAAGCGGGGGGCTATCATTTGGCATGTAAATGATAATATGATTTAAAAAAAAAGAAACATGAAAACAATTTAAAAAAAAAAACCCAACTAGTATTGCTAATGAGATAGTAGGTAATGTTTTCTGATCACTTAAGTTTTTCAGAACTATACTTGGTACTTTGGGTTGTTCACTTTTTTGAGTCAGGATTCAGATTTTAAGCATCTTACATAGCCGTTTAGCTCTCTCTCATTCTCTTTCTCTGTTCTGTCTCTGTCTCTTGTTTGTCTCTGTCTGTCTGTCTGTTTCTCTCTCTCTCCTCTTTCTCATCCCCCCCACACACATGTACATGCACGCCCAAACACACGTACATGCGTGCGCACACACATACACACAGAGCAATAAAAATGAAAGAAAGGGCTATCAATTTGAGAGGAGTGTGAGGGAAGATAGCTGAATTTTGCTGGTGGACTGGAAGTGGGAGGGGACAGAATCTAGACGGATGAGGTTGCGGAATGAATGGAGAGAGAGCAGGGAGAGACATCTGGAATTGGGAGCATTGGGGGAGTGGTGTGGAAACCTAATGCAGTGAAAACTTCCCGGAATCTGTAAGTGTGCCCCTGGTAAGGATGCCTAGTAATGGAAAATATGGAGTCTCAACTGTCCATCTTTTGTAGCCACACAAGGCTTCCACTGTGAGATGGGTTACATTCAGTTGAGTTGTTAGCCAAAGGGATTCTATGGAGAATCCTAAACAACCCAGGCTGATGTAGGACAGAAGGTTACTCTCCACAAGCAGTGGGGCCATATTGCTGAGAACTTTTTTTTTTATTAATCATTTTATTTTGTTGTATTTCAAATGATTTTCCCCTTCCTAGTTTCCCTTCCACAAACACCCCATCACATCTCCACTCCCATTTGCCTTTATGAGGGTCCTGCTCACCCACTCACCCACTCCTGCCTCGCTGCTCTAGCATTCCCTCTACAGTGGGGCATCAAGCCTCCACAGGATTGAGTGTCTCCCCTCCTATTGATGCCAAATGAGGTCGTCCTCTGTGAACATATGTATCTGGAGCCATGGATCCCTCCATGTATATGTTTTGGTTGATGGTTTAGTCTCTGGGAGCTCTGAGTGGTCTGGTTGGTTAGTTGATATTGTTCTTCCTATGGGGTTCAATCCTTTTCAGCTCCTTCAGTCCTTCCCCTAGCTCTCCATTGGGGTCCCCATGCTCAGTCCAATGGTTGGCTGTATCTGCATCTGAATTAGTCAGGGGCTGGCAGAACCTCTCAGGGGACAGCCATACCAGGCTCCTGTCAGCAAGAGCTTCTTGCCATCACCAATAAAGTTGGGGTTTGGTGTCTGCAGATGGGATAGATCCCTAGGTGGGGTGGTCTCTGAATGGCCTTTCCTTCAGTCTCTGCTTTTTTTTTTTTTTTTTTTTTTTTTTTTTTTTGTCCCTGTCTTTCCTTTGAACAGGAACAATTCTGGGTTAAAAGTTTTGAGATGGGTGGGTGTAGCTCATTGAACATAGAGGAGTCAAGCTGGTGCCTCGCATGGACCCTTCACCCCTACTTTCTTGTCTTTTTGGCTTGAGAAGATGCCTGTAGAGAGAATCTTTTGTACAAGGGGTGGAAGCTTTACCTGCCAGTAAAAGGTTATTTGCCTATGAGCTAAGGCAGGAAATAGGGAGGTGGAAATCTCACTACAGAAGATTCTGGGATAGAGTTGGAGGGACAGGAGATTTCTGCTGAACATTAATGGAGATAGGTGCATGAAACTGAAAAGAGAGATTAAACACACTTCAGGACTTAGAATAGAATAAATGGGATAAAGTACAAGTTAGCCAGGGAATCAGAGAAGGCCTATGGCCTAAGCGTTTATTCCTAATTAATATGTCTCAGGGTCATTATTTTGGGAACTTGGGTGGAGGTAGAAAAGCCCATGGTTAAGGTATCTCATAGGCTTTGGACAGAGAAACCTGAACACTAATCCAGCCATGAAATCCTCTGCCTACAATCTCTCCTACCTACAAAATGTGCTAGGGTAACAGTAGCATAGAACTTGTGGGAGCAGCCAACCAAAGTTTAGTTTAACTTGAGCCCATTCCAGGAGAAGGAGTCCATACCCTATACTCCCTGGATGGCCAGGAACCAGAAACTAGATATATCAGAGACCTAGGGTACAACTAAACATAAATGGAAAAAGACAAAACAAAACAAAAACAAAATGAACAAACAAGCAAAAAACCACCACCACCATCATCACCACCACCACCAACAACAACAACAAAAAACAATTAAGCAAACAATGAAATAATTCTTAATGATACTCTATAGATTTAGTGTCTATATAGTCATGAAGTCAGAGAGGCTTCATCCGGCAGCAGATGGGAGTGGGTACAGAGACTCACATACAGACAATTTGCACAGAGAGTCTAAATTGAAGCTCTCCATCAGGTATCTCTTGTCCAAGATTGGGGGACAATATCAAGGTCAGAGGGGATGGAGAACACCAGGAGAACACGGCCCACCATAGCAATTAAGCAGGGCTCACATGGACTCACAGAGACTGAAGCAGCAAGCATGGCTACATGGGTCTGCATCAGGTTCTCTGTATATATTATGGCTATTAGCTTAGGAGTTTTGTGCGACTCCAACCAGTGGGACCAGGTGTGTCTCTGTTTCTTTTGTTTGTTCTTGAATCTCTTTTCTTTCTATTAGGTTGCCTTGTCTAGTCTAAGTATGAGGGTTTTTACCTTGTCTTATATCTTGTTTTGTCCTGTCAGAAAGTCATGTCTTAGATGTCTGCTCTTATCTCAAGAGGAAATGGACAGAAAGTGGGTCTAGAGGAATGGGAAGGAAAGGGGTATTTGGGAGGACTGGAGCAAAGGGAAACTGTGGTCAGGATGTATTGTACGAGAGAAATTTATTTTCAATAAAAAGTAAGAAAATATTTTAGAATACCTTAGAAATAAAACAAAACCTTTAGATTTTGAAATGACTTGATTTCAGGTTAATTTCTATCATCTCTCTGATATGACTTAATGTAGCAATAAAGTATAAAATAAGCAATCAGTTGTTAAGAAAGTTTTGTAATTAGCATGACATTATATAACTCAAAATGGAATTATAAAAATCACTGTACATTGATTTGATGCCAGAAAAATGCATAAAACAGCAAAGATAATTTGAAAATATCATTACAAAATAAAAGACTATGATTAAAATAATTACAGAAATTAAAGGGATAAAAGCTATAAATAAAAGTTAACTACATAGAAAATGATGTTCCTTTGAAGCAAAATTCAAAAAATTCCAGAATCCTCAGAGGAGTTTTGAAACTGTAGAATTCTAATGGCATGATACAGCTCTCAGATACACTCAGTCTCTGAATAGAATGAGTTAACTGGTTCCCTGGGGAATTACCTTCTCTTCATAAAGTATACACCTGGAGAAGCCTGGAATGGACTCCTGGGCTTCCCACGTGGGAAGAGGCAGTACTTTGTCCTTCTTGATCAGCGAGCACAGGTCTTGAGCCTGTGTTGTGCCTCACACTAAAATGTCTTACAGAAGGTGAGTTGGCCCCACACAGTAGATGAAGTGTACTTACCTGAGGGCATATCAGGTAGTCCTAGTTATGGGTGCAACACAGTAAAAGTGTCATCTCACTTTGTTCCAGCTTTCATTATGGAAAAGAAGGCTGTAGACAAGGCAAGTAGAGTCTTCTCTGACAAGGGCCTTTTGAGTGCCTAGTGTCCAGAGCCCCAATCAATGTTGAGTCTTAGTAATCTCTTGGATATACTTAGGATGGCTTTAATGGAGAACCTCCTAAATATAACCTTGCAGTATTGGCTCTAACCTGCGTGTTAATATATGTTAATGGGACATATTCTGAAGGCCATTAGTGAATTTCATTTTGAGTGTAGTTTTTGTGATAAAGTGCCAATTTCAGCCAGTCTTATTTTTGTCAAATAGAGTCAAGACTTTCATACATGTTACTGGTTCCACAACATAATTTAGGAGATTTATCCATTTTTCCTGGAAAGATTTTTTACTAAATAAGTGACAGAGTGAAGTTGAAAATGTATGTTTGTCTAGACCCAAACTGTGTCAATCATCCATGGCACAGTAAAGGAATTTATGTGGATATTGAGTCCATAAGTAGATAAGACAGAATGGATTAGAAAGATCTAGTGAGAGGATATCTGGAAGCATGAAATTTTCAAGAAAGTACATGCCTATAGCACTGTTGAGATAAGTGTGTAAGGAAGGAGGAGTGTAGAGGTGATGTTGCTTTAATTTGTAGAGACAATATCAATCAAAGGGTAATGAACTCCAAGTACTGTAGAAGCATTTTGACTCTTAATTCTTGGATGTTAAAATTTAAAAATAATTAATGTATTGTTGGTATGTGTTTTAGAATTTAGATGTAGACTGTTATTCAATCTCATATATAGAATAGTATTGCTATAGATACCAAATGTGTGCAGTCCTAGAATCAGAGGCAGTATAATGCAGTATAATGAATAAGTTGATAGAGAAATTGTCCCTTAATGACAGCAAAATAAAAAATATGAAGGAGATAAATACCCAGTACAAATAAGAACTATACCATAAATAAAAGACACATTCAAAATCAAAATATAACAATTGTATAACATTTAGTCTTTCAGAACATTTATTGTATATTTTCATAATGTGACTAAGAAAAAAGGCAATCTAGTTTTAGGATCTTTTTGTTTTATTAATTGAGTGAAAATAATTCCTATTCAAGTAAAATATACAATCTTAAAATTCACTGCAATGTATGACTTAGTTAAAGCAAATTGTATAGTGTGTGTTATAAAAGGTTAATATTTATACTTATCATGATGAGATCTACACTTTAAACCAATTTTCTATGGAGAATTTAAACACACTATAATATTATCTTGAGTTTTAACAATGACAGATAGATACATAGATAGATAGATAGATAGATAGATAGATAGATAGATAGACAGACAGACAGACAGATAGATACCCTTAAAAAAGAAGGGAATGTTGTTCTCAACAATATGATGGTTTTTTAGGCCATTATGTTAAGGCACGGAAAGATAACCACAATATAATCTACTTTCTAGTTGGAGTGTAACAGATGAAGTCATAGAAACAGAGAAGTGTATGAAAAACATCAGAAACCTCCCACACTTTTGTCCTGACTTGAACTTGACATATTTTAAGTGAAATTTACAAATGTATAAATGCACACATGTTCATACATTTTTGACAGGTACTTATACTTACATATTTTATGCTACTGTAAAGTAATATGTTTTCATTAACTTAAATCTAGTACCTGTGTCCATTACAAGTCTACCACTGACTCCTCTTAACCCTTGAGAGCTCATCTGATACAACACAATTTCATTTCCTTTTGTAAAAAATTCATACATATTGGGTAATATGTGGCATGTTAAGTAAATTTTGTAATTAAAGGTATATTAACTAAGTATAATGACTCAATATTTATGTATTTTAGTTATTAATTAATCCATACTAATTGCCAAACAGGTTCTCTTTATACAAATTATTCCCTTATTAGCAGGTGTTTTGAGTTATTTCCATATTGGAACAGTCATGAAGAAAAGTGGTATGAATGTTGTGTTATTCTTTAGATGTATATGTCTCTTCTCTCTTGAGCAATGGTTTTGGAATTTAATTTCTTTATGAAATAATGGATATAAAACATTACTAAACTTACAAGGTGCCATAAATCTCAGCTTCAACTTTGCTCTTTCCATTTTCCCAAGTCTATCAGAGAGCCCACTGTTCCATCATCCCAAATCTAGCTGCTCTGCTTTTCAATTTTGGACACCATGTCCATATGTGTTTATTATTATCAATTACAGATACCTGGCAATTTGGATAATTTCAATAATTTATATTTTTTCCTTGTAAAATGTCAATTTAACCCTTCTTACCTTTAAAACCCATTACCTTTAAAAATTATTTGAAGACATATTTATATGCTCTAAACAAAAATTCTTTTTGAAAATTGAGCAGTGGAACTAGGGATTGTGCATATTTCTTCCAGTTCACATTTTCACTAGCAAACTTACAAATTTGGCAAGATAAAATAGATTAATTTCATAGTTATTCCCTCTTCTGTCTTAAAAATAATAGTTTCCATTAGATAGTAATATGTATTTCCTTGTGTTGAATCTAAAAATATTAGTATTTTAAAAGATTTGTTTATTTTTGTTATTTTTAAAAGACTATTTTAAATTTAAAATATTAAATATGTTCTAGAAATGTAAGGAAATAATAAATTTGGTAAGAGTGTAAAGTTAGACTTGTGGTAAATAAGTAAAACAAGTTAAAAATAAATAAAAATAAATAAAGTTGCACGTAACAATGTGTTTTTTCTGATATTCTCTATGTTCCTTGTTTGCCCTTCATTTTTCAATTGTCATTTTTATTCCTTATTCTTCAATCTTGAAATTTTTAATGTATATTGTTATCTATAATACTTTTAAGGGTAAATTTAGAATGTATCTATTGTTTATTACAAAATAAATTTCAGTTCTGTTGTGTGGTTGGAACTGTTTTAAACTATTGACCATCTCTGCAAAACCTAAAGATAAGGGACTCGGGATGACAGATAAAGTTCCAGTCTCTTCCTATTGTAATGTCTTCTTTTCTTTTGTATAGTATTTGGATGTTCTTCTGTAGTATGACTGAATCCAGTTAGTTTGAAAGTGTTATAAAGAAGATAACTATTTAAAAGTATTCTCCATGAATAGCATTTTGTATAGATGAGAAGTCTGAAAAAGAATGAACTGAGGGAATTGTTAATCATAACCTTGCTGTTGTCAGGAAAGAGTTTCTTTTTTTTATTCGATATTTTATTTATTTACATTTCAGATGTTATTCCCTTTCCCCATTCCCCCAACCCCCACTAATCCCCTATCCCATCCCTCCTCCTCCTTTTCTAATTTCCACATTCTTTATATAATGTTAAATGGAATTACTGATTATTTGAATATCTCTTATAGTTAATTGCTGTTTGATTTTTTCTAATTATGCTTCTAAGCATTTACTTGATAGGTCATCATATAGACTAATCAACAACTTTCATGTGTTTTCTTATCTCTTCCCAGAAATACTGAAGAAATATTGTAGATAGTCTCTCAAGAGTCCGAGAAGGATGTCCTCTCTTAATGAAACTGCTTCACACCCCTCTCTCTTCTATCTACTGGGCATTCCCGGGCTGGAAACTTTCCATGTCTGGATAGCATTCCCTTTCTTTGTTGTTTACTTGATAGCACTTGTGGGGAATTTCACAATCCTCTGTGTGATCAAGAATGAACAGAGTCTTCACCAACCCATGTTCTACTTCCTTGCCCTCCTCTCTTTCATTGATCTTGGCCTCTCTACTTCCACCATTCCCAAGATGCTGGGTATCTTCTGGTTCAACCTTAGGGAGATAAGCTTTGAAGGCTGCCTCATCCAAATGTTCTTCATCCACACTTACACAGGCATGGAATCTGTTGTACTCCTGGCCATGGCAATTGACCGTTTTGTTGCCATCTGTTATCCACTTAGATATACCTCTATTCTCACCAACAAGGTGGTAGCTCTCATGGCATCTGTTGTAATAGGGAGACCTGTCCTTCTTGTCATCCCTTTTTGACCCCTCCTAAAACGCCTGCCCTTTTGTGGACACTACATTATTCCTCATACCTACTGTGAACATATGGGCATAGCTCGTCTAGCCTGTGCCAGCATAAGGATAAACATCATTTATGGCTTATTCACCATTGCTGCTCTGATATTTGATTTAATTCTCATTGCTCTCTCCTATGCTTGGATCCTACAGGCTGTTTTCCGCCTTCCTTCCAGGGATGCCAGACACAAAGCCCTTAGCACATGTGGTTCCCATGTCTGTGTCATCTTAGCCTTTTATACACCAGCATTTTTCTCTTTTATGACTCATAGGTTTGGTAGAAATGTTCCTCGTTACATTCACATCCTTTTGGCCAATCTCTATGTGGTTGTCCCTCCGTGTTTAAATCCAGTCATTTATGGAGTGAGAACAAAACAAATTAGGGAGGAGTCATAAAAATATTTGTAAAGAAAGAGTAGATCAATTATCAGAGGTTAATAAATGCTGTCGGACTGTTCTTCAGCATTTTGCATTTCTCAGTGTTCTCTAACAGACAACTCAATCAATGGGCTCTCCTGTGCTTCAGCCATTACCACAGAGTCAGCACTCAATGATTGTTTTACAAAATGTCTACTTTGACTTTAAAAGTTTCTTGCCTTTTTTCCTTTTCATTATGACCCCAGTTTCTCCTCTCCTGACTCTTTCCAGTTCCCCTTTCATCAGATCTCCTCTTCCACATCCATTTTTCCCTTAAATTTATATATAATATTATATATTAATATATATTATATTATATATATATATATATATATATAATATTATATATATATATTTAGATAAGATGATAGAGAGAGAGAGAGAGAGAGAGAGAGAGAGAAGGCCTCTCAGGGATAACAACCAAACATGGCATAATAATTTATAATTAGACTAGGCAGAAACCCTCATATCAAGCCTCGATCAGGGCAACCCAGGAGGTGGAAAAGGGTCTCAAGAGCAAGCAAAAGTGTCAAAGATATCTCCCATGCCCACTGTTAGGAATCCACAAGAATACCAAGCTAACAACCATAACATACATGCAGAGGATCTAGATCAGACCCATACAGGGTCTGTGACTGTCAATTCAGTCTTATGGTCCCCTATGAGTCCTGCTTAGTTGATTCTGTGGCTATTTTCTCATGTTGTCCTTGACCTCTCTAGCTCCTGCAATCCTTCTCTTGGGTCTTTGGGCTGTCCAGCCTCTGGTTCCTGGTCATCTAGGCAGGGTCATGCATGACTCCTCTCATGGCATAGGCCTTGACCTTTGGTTTTTAATGAGAGCTAGAGAACATAGAGAAATGAATCAAGAAAAGGTAGGAAAATATTATATTTTCTAATATGTAGAAAATTAAGTTTACTATGTCAGTAGCAGAAACTGTATAGGATTATAAAAAGAAAAATTTTGATGCCACACATATCTTAAAAAAATGACTCATGAGTCAATATTTTTGAGCCATATACTTTAAGTACCCGTTTCTCTTCCAGTATTACTATTATTTATCTGATTCTCTTTAATTGCACATAGTTATCGAAGCCTTTAACATATTTAATTCTTATATATATCTTTGAGTCCCATCCAATTTCTACTTTAGATGCTACTATAGTATCAAAATTAGAATCAAGTTTCATATGAGAATAAAAAAGACAATAAAGCCTTTCATAAACTTATCTTTTAAAATTATTAAGTGTATGAATTTGAAGTTAACATGACCTTATATTCTAAGTAGTATTTATTTCATAAATGCAAGCAATTGTTTTTGAATTTTAAATCCAACCAATTAATTTTGTTGTATAAACAAAAACGTATCAAGACATACTAAACGTATGTTTTAGTAAGTGTTTCAAGATCATCAGGTCCAGTCTGATTGCGGGTTTCTCATAAAAACTTCAAAAAAAAAATGAAGGAAATGGGCAAACTACTTCAACTGAATGAGGGGCACATCAAAATCAGGAGGCATTCTTCACATTTCCTTTGGGAACAGACTTGTGGAATTATCATCCTATTTTAATTTCAGACTTTTTAAAATAATATTATGAAATATTCCTTGATTTTCTTTCATTCCTGTTTTACTTATAACTTCAATACAATGTTGACTAAGATTTCATTGCAAATAAAGTACATTGTTTCTTTTTCCTCTAAATCCAATCTATTTTTTTCAATGACAATTTCATGTTTTTCTAGTATTTCTTAATTGGGGTAAATCATGACATCTGTCGTATGGGTTCAGATATCTGAGTAGCAGATGAACAGACTTGTGTTCCTACATACTCAAGAAAATGAGACAGGAAAAAACACAAATTCAAGAATTTCTTGCATTCCAGAGAGAGTTCAAGCCAGCTTGGGCTCCTTAGACCATGACTCATAAATATACATATATATGTATATGTAAATGTATATATTGATTTGATGTGATATATATGTGATATACATATACATATACATATATATATATGGATGTAATTGCATGGTTGAGTAAATATGCAACATCCTTTCTTAAGTTTTTTTTTTTTTACTTTATATGGATGTTTTACTTTATATATGCTTGCATGCATGTATGTGAACCTTATGCATGCTTGTTGCATAACCTAGAACTGAGGTTATAGATGGTTGAGACACCATATGGCTGCTGGAATTTGAATCCAGGTGCTCTGTAAGAGCAAATAGTGCTTTTAACCATATAGCCATCTCTCCATCTCCTATGTCTTAAAACTTACACACACCTTTTTTACAGTGTTTTCAACAATTAATAGCAAATGATGATGGAGAAGACCCTTTATTAATCTGTTAAATCTTTTAATGTTTATTATGTAGAAGGAATAATATTTTTAGGGAAACTTTGTCTGTTTTCATTAATTGATTTATTTACTTTATATTTTGACCATGATTTCCCCTCTCTCCTCTTCTGTCAGTTCTTCCTCTCCACCTTCCCTCCCCATCCACTTCTCCTCCCTTTCTCTTCAGAAAAGGGGAGGCCTAGATGGAATAATATTTAAATTATGTGTGTGTGTGTATGCGCACACATGTGTGCACGCACAGCACCATAAGTAATTTTATAATTAGAGTAACAAGGTATTATATGCATAAAACTCCTACCTTTTTTTTGTAAATGCAATACTTCTGTTTTCAATTCAAGTAACACTAAATTTTGTTTTAAGATCCAAATGAAATCTAAGACAAAATATATTGTTGGCAAAGCTCAATGAAATGCAAACTTTCACAGAGTCATGGCAGAGAGAGAATGAGATAGAATAAGCAATAAGGACTTTCTGGGTGCTAGGAACTTTCAACATCATATTTTGAGTGATGGTCCCTAGTAGGGTACAAACCTTATATTGCATCAAGCTTTTTACACTCATGTGAACTTTTTGGTTAGTATTACTGTAGTACTATTGTATAAGAGCTGTTGTGAAGTTAACACATTTATCTTACTACAGAATTGCACTCTGTTTGCCATGACTAAATACCAAAAAATAGCATTATTGGGAAATAATGAAGATATCATTAATTTGTTTGGAACCTATCAGTAGATAGAAAAATAAAAACAATAATGTGTTATTTGAAAAATAGAACATGAGCATGATGTTGTTCTATTATATGGTTGTGAATTAAATATATTTAGGGAAGTAATAAAATTATGTTAATATTGTTTATTTTCATGTATGAGAAATGAGAGGTAATAGACAAAAGAAAATTTTGATAGAACTTGAAGATTGATGAGACTTGACTTCAAACAATTAAATGAAGTAGAAAAACTAAAACAGAAGTGAAACCTGGAGGAATAATAAAATCATAGGTAAAGTTCAAAGAAAGGAAGAAAAAAAAGTAGAACAAAGACAATAAGGAAGTCCTGTGGAAGAGGAAGGAAGAGTTGTATGAGCCAACGGGGTCAAGGACACCAGGAGGACACTGATCACAAAGTCAACTATGCAGGGCTAACATATGTCCCTGAGACTGGAGTCTATGTGAAACAGAAGGCTCTGTAAAACTATGGATTTGTGTTTAATATTTCAACATTCTGATATTTATCCAGCTTCACAATAATCTGTGAAGGCTTAGGATACACTGAATTAAATTAAAATGTCACGTAGAGTCTACATGGGTCTGTACAAGGTCCTCTTTCCTTTAGAATTTTGAAACTTGGTGTCTATATGGAACTCCTAACAGTAGAAATAAGGCTGTCTCTGACTCTTTTGTCTGCTCTTGGGATTCCATATCTCTCACTGAGTTGCCTTGCCCATTCCTAATATGAGGGTGCTTGCCTAGTCAAGGAACAATACAAGATACTGTATCTTGTACCCTGTTTGTTTGATGTCCCAGAGAAGCCTGCTGCTTTTCTGAAGGAAAATAGAAGAGGACTGAATATGGAGGAGAGGGGGAGTGGGAGGGCGAAGCTGGTAGGAGTAATGGGTGGGGTAACTGGTCAGGTGTATTGCATAACAGAAGAATAAATTTTTAAAAAGATGACAATTGCTAGTACTTGAATATAATATGTTTAATTCCTACAGATTTAATTATGTTTGTATCCTGAGCCTTAACAAATTATTATAAAACTGGATAAATGTTAGAATGTTGAAATATTGAACACAAATCCATCAGTGATGACCCACCAGGGTCAAGAGTATCAGGAAATTGAGTTATTTTCTGAGGGAAATAAAGTTTCTGAGAAAACAGGTTGTGAAATATTTGTTCAAATGTTATAGCATCATCATGATGGTGTTGCCTGGGTACTTGACAGATAAAGGCAGAGTTTTGTTGCTGTTGTTAACAGTGTTATCTGTTTCATAGGACAAATGAGTGACTTCCTAAACTCAGCGTTTTAAATGTTTGCTAATTATTGGCATAATTGCATAAGTGCATAATCATTAATGATATATGGTGCTTTCTACCTTGGGAATTAGTAAGATCCCTAATGAATCCATATATATGTGTCACTTAGCAACAAACAATGTTAAGGACAAGGGAACTGTATGCAAAGAATTCAAATAAAGCTATTTCAAGGACTGTGAGTGTCCTGGAGAGAGATGCATAGATTCAGGCACAGTGGCTAACATTGACTACTCCAGTACCTGAAAGGAGGAAAGAGAAGGACCATGAGTTTAAGGTCTTTCATTAGAGTCAACCTGGACAACTTGAGACTGTGTCTCAGGAAACCAATCAACTCACCAGATGACCCAACAGAAAAAAAGGTGCATTGATTATAATATGCTTCGTTTGATTTTAACCTAACAGTTTATAGAGGTAGCTCATTTATCTCTGAGTGCGAGTTGACAAAAAGTCAGTTTAGACTCTTCTTTTGGATAACATTGATACGTAATACATATATCATGTATTATGCTCTGTGTGTTTGCAAGGATTTAAAAATATCCACAGTAAGAGCAAAGCAAAACAATGGTGTAATAAAAGTCTGGTGACCTTAAAAAATGGAATGACAAATTTTCTGATGTTCTAATAGTAGGAACTTTGGAAAAAAAAACCTGAAGAATTAGATTTTAATTGTATTTAAAAGTAAAATTATGGGATGTGGTTTACTCTAGTAGTTTAATTCTTTCTCTGCATTTACAAGGATTTGATTACCCATGTATAACACATGAATTCACACAGGCACACACCACACACACACACACACACACACACACACCATGAAAATCACTGGAAAATGTTGCCAAACAGAATTGGCATTCATTCAATAGTTGATTGCAGTTGATGTTAGGCAGCACTTGTGCATTTATAAAAACAGTTGCTACTCATCTACTTTAGCTCAAGGTCTTGGCAGATGGCATAGGGTAGAAAACATATTTAGTTTTGATAACTATATATTAAAAAATCTCTATTGCTCATGTTTATTTGACCTTGCTATTGCACTGGTCAGAATCCCCATGCTATGATGCAAGACTATAAAGTTCCTTTTCTTATACTAATGAAAATACTTTGATTTTAAAATATAAGTGAAGCTGAAAGTGTACGTCTTGATGGTAATTTGCTTAAGGTAAATGAAGGTATAATTCATGAAGATCACAACCCTCTTGGGGAGTTAGATATAAAGGGATTTTCTTGTCTCAGGCTATAGTGGAAAGTGCAGTGGCTCTTCTAGCAACATCTAAATGTGTCGAAACTTTGTGGGAATCCAGCCAGCCTAAGCCAGTCCAGGCTTCAGCCTTACCAGGTATGGTTTTCTCTCTACAGATTTTCAAATGGGAATGACAGGTGTTTATTTCAGTAAAAATATGATAAAAATGTTTTAAGAATACTTGACTCAATTGTTTTCCTGTTTTCTTTGCTTTTATTATTTTTTCATAAAACATGAATATTTTAAATTTATTGGATTCATGTGTCTTTGGTTTGTAAAAATTTTTGAGTATATCATATGAGTATATAAAAATAAATCCTCTATGGAAGATATTGGGGTCAGTGTTTATATATGAGAAGTCTGGAGAAAAATTCTAAATATTTTTAAATAGACAGATTTTAAACCATGATTAAAAGGGGGAAAGAATTGCTAAATAATTGGATCTCCCCCACAAAAAATGAATATGCATTATATTCAAAGATTTTTCAAGAAAACTTTCTTTTTACTTAAACTACCTGTTTTGAAGCCATATTTTATTCTTTTTGCCACTTGATTCAAAAAATATAATTCTCAAATTATCACAAAAATTTCCCATAAAACTTTAGAATCAGCAAAATATTTTCATAATGTTCATGTACATTTAGAACAGTTTCATTACAATCTGCTGCGTTCTAATAAATATTCATTAGTTGTTAAAACAATGGTATGAATAATCAGCTTGAACAGCTTACAATATGATAAAAATAATCGAAGTCAAAGCTCCTCATGCTTCCACAGCAGATAGGTGCATGTTTTGTGACTTCTATCAAAAACAAACAAACAAACAAACAAAAAAAAAAACAACTTCCGCCAGCTAGAAGCCTTTTGAAGCTCTGAGGTGAACAGCAATGTCTTGGGTCTACACACCTGACATACCTCAGAGCTAACCCAAGGGCTGAATGTAGCTGGGCAAGAAGGAACAAGTAGTTCTCCAAGCATACAAAACACCAGAGCCTCAGAAGTCCACAGCAGCTCTAAGTTCCTGCTTCTAGTTTCTACAGAAAAACTTTCAGGTGAGAAACAATGCCTGTCTTCCCCTTGGGAAACATCATAAAACAGAATAAAAATATCTATGATCTTGCAAGTGTTGTACATACAGACCTGAGTTTTGTGCTTTCTGCTTTCTTTTAGAGAGCTGTGGGCTGCAGTACCTCCACTGGGACCTGAGACTAGATTATTCAAAACCAAAGTCCACACTAACCCCCAGGCACTTTACTGCAGTGAACCACCTAAAGACTGTATTGGTGTGTACCTTTCATCAGGAAGTGGGGAAATTTTCAAAAATATCCAGATATTCTTGACAGTCAAAACTATAACATACATGTGACAATTTATATTTAATACACAAGTCTCTGATCATTGGTGATCCATATTTAGGTTCTTAAAAATTAAGCATTTTGCAGTAGAGAATTAGATGTCAGCCCTAGTTGGAGGAGTCACCTGGGGTATCTTCCTGAGGTTTAGCAGATACTGCTACTTTTAAAACAGGTACAACTGCTCAGACACAGTGCTTCCATCCTGCACACCTTGTCTTAAAGATTCTCTTGTAGATGTCCTCTTGTCTACAAAAGGTAGTCTAACATAATATTAGGGAAAAGTAAAATCATTCACAGCCAATTCAGCAAATGCCACTGAAATATCCAATGGTCACTCACAGTCTACATGTAGATACTATGAATTTGAATTGGTTCATGAAAAAAAATTGGTCTTTTTTTCTCCATGAGTCCTGATTTTATTTTTTTGCTTACATTGAAACTGGGTCAATAAAACATGTTTGACTCATTTTCTCATGTTCTACTGAAGAACTATAAAAATCTGGTCCATTAAAGGAACATTGTATTTTACCATTCTCTTTTAATCACAACCACTACTTAGAGAAGCCACAAACTGTTCAGTATGTTGATATGAAGACTAATTTTAAGAAGATTAAAAATCTGTCCAAAATTTCCCTTGGGAACAGATGACAGTGATCAGAATAAGACTGTGCTAGAGGCAGATTAGCTCATAAAATAATGAGCTAAAATAATGCTCTCATGGGATCATGGGTCAGATAAAGGAGGTTTCTTCTAAGAATACAAACTCAAAATAATTTCTCAGTTTGCTGAACACAGGTTCCTTCTAGAGACAAAGGAAGAACAGTTAATGGGAACTTTTAAGCAAACAAGTGAGATGGTCAGGACTAGGTAAAACAGTGCTCTCACTGGTGGATTTGCATGTACAAACAAAGGTCTGAAATCCTGACACTTGAAATTTTGCTCTTTCATGGCATTATAGAAGACTTCAAGTGAGCATGTCCCTGTGGTACCGTGACAAGCATCATAGAACTTTCATGACAAACTGAACAAAGAGCTACCGGAGACCCTGAACTTTGTTAAAAGTACACAGAGGTTGAGTACTACTCTGACGAAGGAGCTCAATTAAAGACAGATATTTTCATCTTCCTCCACCATTTTTTATTTCAGGTGTCATGTTCAGTGGAGAGAAGACAGAATGCTGAGGTCCGTGAACCTGAACAACATGACATATCTGAACCCTGGAACTGTAATATTGATTGGAATTCCTGGACTAGAGCTTGTGCAGTTTTGGATTGGATTTCCATTCTTTACAGTGTGTCTGGTGGCTCTTTTGGGAAATATTGTTTTATTAATCATCATCCCAGCCGAGCGTAGCTTACACCAGCCCATGTAATCTTCCTGGCTGTGCTGGCAGCTACAGACATAGGACTTTGTGTAGCCATTGCCCCCAAAATGTTGGCCATATTTTGGTTCAGGGCTTATTCAATGGCCTTTGATGCTTGCCTAGCCCAACTGTTCTTCATCCACACTTTGCAGTGCATGGAGTCGGCATTCTATTGGCAATGGCTTTTGATCGCTACATTGCTATCTGTGATCCTCTGAGACACACATCTATCCTTACACCTTCAATTCTAGGTCGGATGATAGTGGTGGTGGTAATTCGAGCAGTAGCATTAGTAGGCCTGTTACCTATTCTAATAAAAAGACTGCACCATTTTCGGTCCATTCAAATTGCCCACTCTTACTGTGAACACATGGCTGTGGTGAAGCTTGCAGCAGACGATGTGCAAGTCAATAAGATATGTGGTCTCTTCGTGGGGTTTAGCATACTGGGATTTGACATGATTTTTATACTCATATCATATGCCCTGATTTTCCAGGCTGTTTTTCGCCTTCAACAAAAGGAGGCACGGCTCAAAGCCTTTAACACCTGCACAGCTCATATTTTTGTTTTTCTAGAGTTTTATATTCTTGCCTTTTTCTCCTTTTTTAGCCACCGTTTTGGTCAGTTGTTCCCTCCACTCACATTCTTCTGTCAACCATCTATCTCCTCTTGCCTCCTGCTCTCAACCCTATTGTTTATGGAGTAAAAAACATGGTCATTCGAAAGAGGGTAGCACAGATCTTTCTTCTGAATAGTGGATCTCAGTAGTGATCTGCCAGATACTTACTGCCTTACACAAAAAGCAGTAAGTACCTTGTAGAAATGGCTAAGGCTCGTGCTCTATGCTCATTATAGGGTTTCAACTCCTCTTTGTGGGACACGAAGGGATTCAATTCCACAATTATAGATAGACTGAAATAAAAACTATATAGAATAAGACTGATATCATATCTCCATCTCTGTTATATTTGATTTCTAGTATATACCTCATATCTTCCTGTGCTTGAATAACTTTATTCTGCAGTACATGTAGTTTAGTTTTTTAAAAGGGGGTTTCTGGGGGAGCGATGGGGAAAGGGGATGACATCTGAAATGTAAATAAATAAAATATCCAATAAAAAATTTTTAAAAAAGCATTAGTTATTTACTGATTGCTCTAACTCATATTTGGTATGGCAATTTCATACACGGATTCATTTTACTTACTACTTATCTTGTATCATTCTTATTGTGTATTTTTCCTTGTGTAATTTAAGATAATAATAAGTAAATTAAAATGTAATGAAATCAGACTTCAATGTGATTACTATGCTAATAATAACTTATTGAGATATTTTTATTCTAAATAATTTCTTATATACTTCTAATTCATTCATTGCCATCAGGCAGTAAGTACTATTTGCACTTTGTTCCAGTATAACCTTTATACTGTGTGGCTTTGTAGCTAACATATTTATTATTTATTGGATTTTGTGGTTATGTACCTATGTTTGTATGTGAGTATGTATGTATAAATCATTTGTTTAAACTTAAGGGAATAGAGAGATGCATCAGTGATTATGAGCACTTGTTAGTCTTGCAAGAGTCCTGAGTTTGGTTTCCATCATACAAACCATGGTTCACAATCATCTGTAACTTCAGGTTCAGGAAATCTGACACTTTTTTCTCATCTCTGTTGGCAGGATGCATATACTTATTTAAAATTCATATATGAAGAAAAGACACTCATATTCATAAAATAAAATAAATTAAAAAGAAATAGATAATTAAAAGTAAATGAATTGAATTTCAAAAAAGCAATTAATAGATAAAAATTAAGAGAAACCAAAACATCACTCCAGCTCAAAATTAGCCACAGATATGAAGAAATGAAGTTATAAACTGTATTCTACATATATAATATGATAATAAATATTTGGAATAAATATGTCACAAAAATAAATAATATACATATACTTAATATACTTGCAAGGACACCAGGAGAACATAGGTCACAGAATCAACTAAGCAGGGTTCCCCTGGCTCACTGAGCCTGAAGTGAGAATCACAGAGCCTGCATGGGTTCATATATATATATATATATATATATAATATATATATATATATGTTTCCTTATACTCTATGTTATTGTAGCTTTGTGTCTATGTGGGACTCCTAACAGTTGAAGTGGGGGTGTCACTGATTCTTTTGTCTGCTCTTGGGATTTTCTTTTTCTCCTACGGAGTTTCCTTGCTGCCCCATGAATGGAGGTTTGTGCCTATCCTTATTGTATTTTGTGCCCTGTTTGTTTGATATCTCTGAGAAGCCTGCTCTTTTCTGAAGGAAAACAGAAGAGGACTGGAACTGGAGGAGATGAGAAGTGGGAGGGGGAGCTGTAAAGAGTGGTGGGAGGAAAAACTGTGGTCAGGAGACATTGTATGAGAAAAGAATGAAGTTTTTAAAAAGATGAAAAATTTCAGTACTTAAAGAAATTTTGTTTACTTCTCTACAAACAGAATTTATTTTGTGTGTATCTTGTGCCTTTACTAATGATTGTGATGCTGGATAAATATCAGAATGTTGAAATATTAAACACAAATCCATCAGTGATGATCCCCCAGGGTTGAGAGTGTCAGGAAATTAAGTCACATTCTGAGAAAATAGCATCAGCATAATGTGTTTTCTGGGAACTTGACAGATAAAGGTAGATTTTAATTTTTTTGTAGCTAGTGTGTTACTGGTATCATAGGACAAATGAGTGACTTCCTAAACTCAGCATTTTCAGTATCTGCCAATTATTCATGCTGAATGCATGATGATTAATGACATATGGAAACTCTCTATCTTGGGAATTAGTAAGATCTCTAATGAACCTGTGTGTGTGTGTGTGTGTGTGTTGTGTGTATCTTATTGACAAACCATATTAAGGAGGGAACTGTGTGTTAAGTATTCAAATAAAGTTATTACAAGGACTGTTAGACTTATGGAGAAAGATGGATTAGATTCAGGCATGGTGACTGACCTTGAATGCTCTAGCACTTGAAAGGAGCAAGGACAAGGACCATGAAGACAAAATCTTTTCAGTTACATGGCAAATTAGAAGCCACCTTGTATAACCTGAGACTGTGCCTCAAGAAACTAACCAACTCACCAGATGACCCAACAGGAAAGAAGATGTATTGGTAATGATAGGCTTCATTAGAATTTGCCTAACAGTTTAGAGAATTGGCTAATTTACCTCTAAGTGTGCATTTATAAGTGAAAGCTGACAAAAAGCCATTTTAGACTCTTTTAAGCATAACATAATGAACTTGTATTTGGGGCTATCATGTACTTATCTTGTGTTTGGTTAAAAGGAGATAAAAAATAGCCATTGTAGAGCAGTGGCACATTAAAAACAAACAAACAACAAACAAACAAACAAACCTGGTTCCTAAAAAAAATGGGATGACAAGTTTTCTGATGTTTCAATAGTGGGAACTTTGAATGACATATTCTTGAAGTAGATTTTCAGTGTATTTAAAAGTAAAACAATGGACTATGGTTTCCTCTAGCACTTTAATTCTTTCTTGGTATTTTCAAGGATTTGTTTACCTTTGTATAACACACAAATTCACACAGACACATCTATAGCAGTGGAAATCACAAAATCAACATTCATTAAATAGTTGACTGCATTTGATAGGCACTTGTTCATTCAAAGGATAGTTGTTACTCACCTACTTTAGCTCAAGGTCTTGGCAGATGACACAGGTTGCAAAAGACACTTAGCCTTGATAGGTACATATTAAGAAATCTCTGAAGCTCATGTTTACTTGACCTTGCTATTGCACTTGTCAGGATCCCCATGCTATGATGCAAGAGTATATAGTTCCTATTCTTATACTAATGAAAATACTTTAAGATTTAAAATATAAATGAGGTTGAAAGTGTGTGTGTCCTGATGCTTAAAGTAAATGAAGGTACGATACATAAGGATGACAACCCTCTTGGAGAGTTAGATATAAAAGGATTTTCATAGCTCACACTGTAGTGAGAAGTGCAGTGGCTCTTCTAGCAACATCTAAATGTGTTGAAACTTTGTGGGAATCCAGCCAGCCTAAGTCAGTCCAGTCTTCAGCCTTACCAGGTATGGTTTTATTCTCTACAGGTTTTCAAGTGGGAATGATGGGAGATTATTTTTGTAAAGATGTAATAAAAGGTTTATGAGCACTCTATTCAGTTGCTTTTCTTGGTTGGTTTATTTGCTTTTATAATTTTTTCAAAAAACAAGAATAATTTGAATTCATGAACCTTTAATTCTATGTTTTGAAATTATGATGTAATTACGTAATTTCTCCCTTCCCTTTCCTTCCTATAAACCCAGCCATATGTCTTCCATATTTTCCCTTTTAATTTGATAAACAAGCAGTATACAGACTAAGGATATTACATTTATACAGTTAGGAATAGTGTACTTTTAGTATGTTTTTAAGGATAATTATATAATCACTATTGTACTTGTAGTCTCAATTAGTTTATGTATAAACCAGCTTTCTTCTCTATACTACAATGAACTCTATAATTCTATAATTTTTTAAAATGAAAAAGGAATATTTTAGGATAACCTGCTAATTGTCTTTGAGAAAGCTTGACATGTGTTTGAATAATGAAGGAAATAGGATAAAGACAGAGCAAGAATGTACTTTTGAGGTTCAGGGTCTGATCCATCTGCCTAGGAAATGCTTCTGTCAGGCAAAGACCATTCCAGCTTCCATTACCCTTCCTACCTCTTTGGAATACCATTAGTTATCACTCTGTTTTCTTTCAGTAGACATTGATTGCGAGTTTGTAACTGTGTTATTTCAGAATTCTAAGGTTCATCAAGTTGAGGATCTACTTGTGCTTGTAGGAATGGAGTTTTAAGAAACCCAGGTACATGCTAACCCTCCATCAGGTTTCTACATGATTCTAAAACCCTCAAAGGAATAGTAAGAATTACTTGATTTAAGAAATTTGAACTTTTAAATATAGTGAATACAATTCAAACAAACAAACGAATGAACCAACAATGGCTAACATGAGTAGCAAACCAGTTAGATATTCCTTGTCATTTCCCCCATAACACATGATAGCTCTCTTGAAAGTGTCTGTGACACACATATCTTTGTCTCTAGCCCCTACTTCTACTCTTTTCTTCCTCCTTCCTTCTCCTTTGTTTTGATTTTTCTTCCTCTCTATTACAAAGAATCTCTCATTTCCCTTTGGTTCTGTTTATTTTATTCTTTAGTATTCCAGTGACTGTTATAGTTTAGAATAACATACTAGTTTTTTCATAGACTTTCATATATTTAGTGTGAGTTGTTCCAAGTACTGATTCATCAGAAGATGGTTTAATTAAAGGTCTGATAATTAAGGTAGGTATCTTTAATTTATCAATATTAAAACTGGAAACAGAATTAATCAAATTATAAAAGTAGAAAATGGACATCAGGTGCTGGTAGCCAGATCACAGTAATGATTAATATCAAGACTTTGTTAAAATGTGTATTGAAAACATAATCTAATAAAGATGCTTTCATACAGTGAGAGAAGCAGAATTTATTTTTACCTTTATACTGTTAGGCAATTATCAAATGATCAAAGAGGCTTCTATAATTTCTGGTACATCAAATCATATGTGTCAAAATCAGCATGGAGTTCTTTCAGCATTTTCCCACTATAATTTCCCAAATTATCAAATAAAAACAACAGAGGAAAATGCTTTTCACAAATGTTAGTTTACAAAACTGATATTTAAGACTGTTTGGACCACAATGCATTCACTAGTGATACTGAGTAGAAAGAATCAGAAGCTTCAGATTATTTTCATTCATAATGTAAAAATGAAGTCTATGCTTAAATGATAGCGTCCACTTAAGTGTCATGCAGGAAATAAACAAGACCAGTGATATTTTTACAAGTTCTTCTCTTATGAGGACCCTTATGCGAATAGATGAAAATAAATCCTCTATGGAAGATATTAGGGTCAGTGTTTATATATGAGAAGTCTGGAGAAAAATTCTAAATATTTTTTTTTAAAATACACTGATTAATAAAACCATGATAAAAGGGAGGGAAAGGATTTGCTAAATAATTGGATCTCCTCCCTACCAAAATAAATGTGCATTATATTCAAAGATTTTCAAGAAACATTTTATTTTAAATTACCTGTTTTGACCCATATTTTATCATATTATCCACTTGATTCAAATGTAATTATCAAATTTTCACAAAATTTTCCATAAGACTTTACAGCCAGCAAAGTATTTTCCTAATATTCATATATATTACCATACAGTTTCATTACTTAGCTATTGTGTTCTAATAAATCTTTACTGGTATCTAAAGACAATGCATTAAACAATCAGTTTGCCCAGCATATCATATATAAAAGCTTTGAAGTAAAACTTATATTTTCACAGGAGCAAGCACATGTTTGTGGCCCCAACGAGAAAACTTATGCCAGCTAGAAGTCTTCTGAAGCCCTGTGTGAACAGCAATGTCTTGGGCTCACACAAATGACATCCCTTGGAAGCTAACCCATAAGCTGAATGTCGCTTGGCAGGAAGGGACACCTTCTTCCTCAAATACCCAAGACACGAGAGCTTCAGAAGTCCACAGCAGCTCTAAGTTCCTGCTTCCAGTTTCTTCTGAAGAAATTTCAGGTAAGAAACACCTATTACCTCTGGAGAGATGTCATAAATCAGAATAAAAATACCTATGACTTTATGATTGTTGTACACACTGACCTGAATCCTGTGATTCATGCTTTCCTTTAGAGAGCACTGGGCTGCAAGTACCTCCACTAGGATCTGAGACTAAATTATTCAGAACCAAAGTCCACACTAACCCCCAAGTACTTTGCTGCAGTGAACCACCTAAAATCTGTGTTGGTGTATGACTTTCATTGGGCAGTATGGAAAGTTTCAATAATATTTATATATTTTGACAGTCAAATCTGTAACATATATGTGGCAATATATGTATTCTATATCAAGACTCTGATTATAGGTGATCCATATTTAGGATTTTAAAAATTAGGCATTTCACAGTAGAGAAGTAGATATCAGTTCTAGTTGGAGGAACTACCTGGGGTATCTTCCTGAGGTTTAGAAAATGTCTTCACTTTTAAAACAGGCAAGATTTACTGAGACACAGTGCTTCCATCCTTCATACTTTGCCTTACAAGATTCTTTTGGAGACTGCCTCTTGTGTACAACAGGTAGTCTAACCTAATTCTGGGGAAAAGCAAAATCATCCACAGCCAATTCACAAAATTCAGCTGAAATTGCCAATGCTTACTCAAAGTCTACATGTAGACACTGTGATATTGAATTGTTTCAAGAAAGAAACATGGTCTTTATTACCCATAAGACATGACTTTTTTTCCACTTTTCTTGAAACTGGCTCAATAGAACATGTTTGATTCACTGTCCAATGTTCTACTGAAGAACAATAAAATTCTGATTCTTTAAAGGAACATTTTATTTTACCATTGCATTTTATCATCACAGCCTCCACAAACAAAGCAATGTAACTATTCAATGTCTTAAAATATAGACTAATTCTAAGATGATTAAAAAATTTCCCTTGAGAACAGACAACAGTGAGCCTTGCCTCTGCTACCATGATAAACATAGAACTTTCGTGACAAACTGAACAAAGAGCTACTGGAGACCCCAATCTTTGGTAAAAATACACTGAGGTTGAGTACTACTCTGACAGAGAATGAGCTCAATTGAAGATTTAGATATTTTTTCCTCTCTCCTACATTCTTATTTCAGGTGTCATGTTCAGTGGAGAGAAGACAGAATGCTGAGGTTCGTGGACCTGAACAACATGACATATCTGAACCCTGGAACTGTAATATTGATTGGAATTCCTGGACTAGAGCATGTGCAGTTTTGGATTGGATTTCCATTCTTTACAGTGTGTCTGGTGGCTCTTTGGGAAATATTGTTTTATTAATCATCATCCCAGCCGAGCGTAGCTTACATCAGCCCATGTACATCTTCCTGGCTGTGCTGGCAGCTACAGACATAGGACTTTGTGTAGCCATTGCCCCCAAAATGTTGGCCATATTTTGGTTCAGGGCTTATTCAATGGCCTTTGATGCTTGCCTAGCCCAACTGTTCTTCATTCATACTCTGCAGGGCATGGAGTCCGGCATTCTATTGGCAATGGCTTTTGATCGCTACATTGCTATCTGTGATCCTCTGAGACACACATCTATCCTTACACCTTCAATTCTAGGCCGGATGATAGTGGTGGTGGTAATTCGAGCAGTAGTATTAGTAGGCCTGTTACCTATTCTAATAAAAAGACTGCACCATTTTCGGTCCATTCAAATTGCCCACTCTTACTGTGAACACATGGCTGTGGTGAAACTTGCAGCAGAGGATGTGCAAGTCAATAAGATATGTGGTCTCTTCGTGGGGTTTAGCATACTGGGATTTGACATGATTTTTATACTCATATCATATGCCCTGATTTTCCAGGCTGTTTTTCGCCTTCAACAAAAGGAGGCACGCTCAAAGCCTTTAACACCTGCACAGCTCATATTTTTGTTTTTCTAGAGTTTTATATTCTTGCCTTTTTCTCCTTTTTTAGCCACCGTCTTGGCCATGTTGTTCCCTCCACTCACATTCTTCTGTCAACCATCTACCTCCTCTTGCCTCCTGCTCTCAACCCTATTGTCTATGGAGTGAAAAACATGGTCATTCGAAAAAGGGTCTCACAGATCTTTCTTCTAGATCATGGATTTCTATAGTGATCTGCCTAACACTTACTGACTTACAGAAAAGATTGTTACATTGTAAAAAATGGGTAAGATTTGTGCTCTGTGCTCACTGAATGAGTTTCCTACCCTCCTCATGTAACATGAAGAGATTCAATTCCACAATTATAGATGGACTGAAATTCAAATGAGCAATTAATAGAGAAAAATACAGAGAAAGACATCTTTCTAGTTCCAAATAAACTACTGATATGAAGAAATGAAGTTATAAACTCTATTCTACATATATCATTACATGACTATATAGCATTTTGAATAAATATGTGGCAACAAAGATCAATAGTGTAAATATACTTAAAATACATCCTGGATGATATAAGTTTAAATACAGTACTCTAGGTGGATTCTTGTTCTATTCCACAGATGAGTATATATGCCTAGAACTGTTAACCCAATAAAAATCTTAATTTTTGGCATCTCATGTGTAGACTCATTACAGTTGTCTTTCTAAATCTGCTCCATTTCAAAATGACATCTAAATGTTTAAACACACACAGAGACACAGATGCACACACACAAATACAGAAACACACACACATTTCCTAATTTCAGTCTCAACCATAGAATCTCTTTTTTTGTAATGATAGATAGTATATGCAGAGACACAAGGGTGCTCATATCCCAGAATAAGTGAAGCTTGAGGACTCATTCCTGAAGAAGACACTTACGTTATCTCTGTAAGACACAGGGGATAAGATATCAAGAAAGAGGGAGTGCAAAAACGTAAGAGAAAGAAGTAGAAAGAAGGGCTGCAAAATGTCATCTTTGGGAATGGCATATCTATTTCTGCTATTAACTCAAAGCAGCTGTGCTGACCTACACTGGATTGACACAAGTCTGTCATCAATAGGAGAGCAAAGCATAGGCTACTATCTCTTCCTACTGAACTGTTATCTATTTACAGATTCTGGGAGAGGGAGAGTCATTGTTATCACCTATGTATTCCAGGTGATTCCACCGAGTTATATTGGTTAGTTACAAACCCATGGCCTTTGTAAACCTCAATACATCACAAAACAAAACAAAACAAGACAAAAAAAAAACCCATAAATGTAGGAAAGGTATTTGTAGGAAAGATAGCTGTTGGCAGGAGATGACAAAAGATGAATGAGAGTAATCAGAATGCATTATATACATGTATGAAGTTTTCAAGGAATGAATGTAATAAATAATAGATCCAAATCAATCTCATAAAACATCTAAATTTTTTATTATATATTTTATTTTTTTACATTTCATATGATATCCCCCTTTCCTGTTACCCTCCACAATCCTACATCCCCTATCTCCCTCCCCTTTGCCACTATGAGGGCACTCCTCTACCCCCTCACCTACTCCTGCCTCACTGCTCTAGCATCCCTTACATTGGGTATCAAGCCTCCACAGGACCAAGGGCCTCCCCTTCCATCGATGTCAGATGAGGACATCCTCTGTTACATATGTATATGGAGCCATGGACACATCCATGTATACTCTGATTGTTGGTTTAGTCTCTAGGATTTCTGGGTAGTCTGGTTAGTTGATATTGTTCTTCCTATGGGGTTGCAATCCCTTTCAGCTCCATCAGTCCTTCCCTTAGCACTTTTATTGGGTTATATTAAAACTTTGTTCACTATTTTCATGTCTTTTCAATATAGCATGTGAAATTCTAGCTAGAACAATAAGACAATGGAATAAGATCAAGGGCATACAAATTGGAAAGGAAGAAGTCAAGGTGTCATTATTAGCAGATGGTATCATAGTACACATTAGTGACCACAAAAATTCTACCTGGGATCTCCTATAACTGATACACATTTCCAACAATGTGTCTGGATACATGAGATTAACTAAAAAGTGAACAAACAAAACAAAACAAAACAAAACAAAAAGAACCCACCACAATCCAAATATGTAGATCTTCTATATATAAATGAAAAATAGATGGTGAAAGAAATCAGGAAACCAACATCCTTCACAAATAATTTAAAATATTTTTGGGATAACCCTAAACAGGCAATTGAAAGACTTGTATGACAAAAACTTGAAGTCATTGAAGAAAGAAATTGAAGAAGATATCAGAAGATAGAAAGTCCTCCCATGCTCGTGGATCAGTAGAATTAGCATAGTATAAATGGCCATTCTACAAAAAGCAATCTACAGAGTCAATACAATTCCCATCAAAATTCTAGTACAATTCTTTACAGACTTGGAAAACACAATACTTAATTTCAAATGGGAAAAAAGCAAAACAAAATAAAATCAGAATAGTTAAAACAATCCTAAATAATGAAGAACTTCTGGAGGTATCACCATTCCTGCTTTTAAGCTGTACTACAAAACTGTAGTAACAAAATCAGAATAGTTAAAACAATCCTAAATAATGAAGAACTTCTGGAGGTATCACCATTCCTGCTTTTAAGCTGTACTACAAAGCTGTAGTAACAAAATCCATATAACATGTATTGACATTAAAAGAAGACAGGTTGATGAAAGGAATAAAACTGAAGACCCAGAGATAAATCCACACACTTATGAACACTTGCTTTTTGATAAAGAAGCCACAAATACACGACAGAAAGAAGAAAACATCTTTAACAAATGTTGGTGGGCTACTTGCATGTCTGTATGTAGAAGAATGCAAATAGATCCATATCGTTCACTCTGAACAAAACTTGTTTAGTCTATATTTAGAAAAGACCTCAACATAAAACAAGACCCACTGAACCTGATGGAAGAGAAAATGCTGAATATCCTTGAATGCATTGGAACAAAAGAAAACTTCCTAAACAGAACACCAATAGGACCTGCACCAAGTTCCAGAATTAATAAACAAGGCCTCATGAAACTGAAAAGATTTTCTTTAAATGATATTATCAATAAGATAAAATAGCAGCCTACAGAATGGGAAAAGATTTTCACCAAATCTGGCAAAGGGCTATATAAACAAATCAAAAACCCTAGACATTGAAAAAGCAAATAATACAATTAAAAATGGGATAAAGATCTAAACAGGAATCTCAAATGGCTTAGAACAGTTAAACAACTGTTCAACATCCTTATTCATCAGGGAAAAGCAAATCAAAACTACTTTGATATTCAATTTACATCTGTCAGAACCGCCAAGATAAAAAACAAAAACAGGTAAGAGTTCATGCTGCTGAGGATGTGAAACAAGATGAAACACTCTTCCATTGCTGGTAGGGTGCAAACTTGTTCAACTTATGAAAGTCTATATGGTGATTCCTCAGAAAACTGAAAATCTATCTACTTCAAGACAAAGTTATGCCACTATTGGACATAGACCCAAGAGACCATCTTTTCTACCACTAAGATATTTGCTCAGCTATGCCCATAGCAGCTTTATTCACAATAGCCAAACTGGAAACAACTTGGATGTCCCTCAACCAAAGACTAAATAAAGAAAATGTGGTATATTTACACAATGGAGAATAATTTGACTGTTAAAAAAATGATATCATTGAATTTTCAGGAAAATGAATGCAACTAGAAAAAATTCATCCTGAGCAAGGCTTCCACTTTAAAAACTCTTGTAATTTAGAAACAGTTTTCCATGAGGTAGATTATTGTATTCAAGATGTGCAACATCAAGTAATGAAAACCTTTCCTCTACTAACTAGAGATGAATATCAGAAATGTACTGGCTTTCCTCCAGGGAACAGGTCAAAACATCAACCTGGGATCAGCTCAGTTCTAAGAAAAGCCAAGAAAAGAAGAGGCTAGAAGCAGATGATGCAAGGTGGTTAGCTATTAATTCTTTCCCAAATCTAAACCACATCAAAGATCTATTTAAGCTGGCTGGTTTTCTGTCTGGGTGAGTTTCTTCTCCACGTATTAAGAGTTCCATATAGCTAGGGATTTCAGCTTGCAGCAATTTTAAAAAGAAAGAAAAATCAAATAAACAAAAAACTATCAGATGATCTCATCTGAAGTGTCTTAAGAATGAGTATTTGTTTAGCATGAGCCAGTTTTCTTTCGTAGACACAAGATTTTTTTTTCTTAATAGTATATAACATGGATCAGACACCATGATAGAAACACCTTTAGGGATGGAAGAACTAGAAGGTGGTTTTTGTATCATTGTTTTAGTTGCATGTGAGGAAGACATACTGTGAGGAAGACATTAACTGGTAGCAAGAACAAGGTGAGAATAAGATTATCAAAATATCGTTTCAATAAATTTTGCCTAATATTAGCATACTAAACTTTAAAATGAAAAGTGATAGTCTGTGCTTTGGAAATCTGTGTGTGTGGTTTCTCTCTCCCTCACTCCCCCTCTCTCTACCTCTCCCCTCTCTCTACCTTTTCCTCTCTCTCTTCTCTCTCTCTCTCTCTCTTTTCTCTCTTTCTCTCTCTGTGTTCACTTTGAGCAGAACACCTGCAAGTATGGGAAGAGAGAACTGAAGACAGGAGCACCCCATTTTTCTCAGCTCATTATCCTGCTTTCTGAGGAGTTACAGCTCACATTTCATCCCTGAAGTTCAGATTATCAGTGTAATCTATGTTGCTCAAAACAAGTGCTTTTTTACTGATACACAAAAGAAAATTGTAAAAATATATTGAAAAATAATATTATATATTTGTATGTTCATACTAAATAGAAGAAATGGGATATGATTTCTGCATTTTTAATTATGAGATGTGGTCTTTTCTTCATTATCAATTAAATGTGAATAACTGAATGAATTACCTACTGTCTATCATGGTGAGACCCAAACTAATTTTGTCTTGTATCTTTAGATCATCAATCAGCATTTAAATAATTATCTCACATGGAATTTCTTTGTGCAGTTCCTTAACATTTTGCCACAACTTGTGCCCTATTCATAAAACACATTTTTGTGTATAATTACTTTTCCATAAATTTCCACTACTACTGCCAAGTTCATTTCAAATAGGCATCCAAATAACTTTGTGATGCAAAATTTCCAGATATTTTAATCAAAATCTCTGTTTTCTTGGTCATATTTCATGGTTTCTTTGGGTAGAGAAACTCATGTGAAAAGATTTCTACTTTTCATCAAGTGCTGAAATATTTTATGTGACATTGAAGAAATCCAGTTCATAGCTTCATAAGTATTAATGTGCTAAGTGCTATGAACTATATATTCTTTTTATATAGTTTTAATATGGCAGCCTCTCACTTCTTTAAAATCGTGTTTTTAAAATTCCACTCAATATTATCCTCCCTGTTTGGTGATTATATATATATGTACAATTAATATTAGAGAAAGTAGAATGGAAATCACATATAGCTTTATGTTCATAGAGTTACTAGGGAAAATATTAAAAGACAAAAGAATAGATTTGCAGCATTTCAGTTTTAATTCTTTGCCAAGGAGAGAGAGAATTAGCAAATTTTTAAAAGAGAAATTTAAGCCACCCTTGTGTTGGAAACGCTCAATAGTGTCAGAAATTATTTTACACGCTAACTGGGAAGAAAAAAATAAGCAAACTAAAATAAGTTGCCTTGAACTGCACTATAAGCCCAAGAAGCCTGCTGCTTTGCTGCATAAGAAGTACAATAAGCATGTTTAAACACATTTAACTGGAGGCTATATAATATTCCAGGTTTGAGACTGTCCTTTCTTAGCTTTGGGTCCTTTTTGCTTCATTGACAACTCTGTGTTTTAACTTCACTGATTTCTGAGATTTGTAAGTACTTACGTCGTCGTCGTCGTCATCGTCATCATCATCATCATCATCATCATCATCATCATCATCTTGCTACAAGATGGTTTGTCTTTGTCACAGTGAAGTTTAACATAATCTGGAAGGTACTCAGAGTTTAGAGATGGATATGGAAAGAGTCACATTTGCTTTCTTTGAGACCAGCTGGGGTGGCTCCAGAATCTCATAGAATCAATGCAATTAGGCCATACATTTTCACTTATATCATTTCTAAAAGACAAATATAATCTTAATTATCTAAAAAGATTTCAAAAGAAGATCAAAGACCCACATTCTTATAAAACTTAGTTGATGCTCAAAGATTTAAAGCCACATGGTCGTACTTCATCCATATGTATAAGATTCCAAGACAAAATTTGAGTGTTCTCTTCTTTCACTCTTCACAGTCATCAGTTTTCTCTGGTTAGGTGTCAGTATCAGGGGCGAGTAGAGGATTCATCAGCTTCATGGGCTATACCAACTTGTCTTATCTGAACCCGAAGACAGTCATTCTGATTGGCATCCCCGGACTGGAGCATGTGCAGTTTTGGATTGGATTTCCCTTCTTTGTTGTATGCCTTGTGGCTTTGCTGGGAAACCTCTTCCTACTAATCATTATCCCCACCGAACGCAGTCTACACCAACCCATGTATATTTTTTTGGCAGTACTGGCAGCTACTGACCTTGGTCTCTGCTTAGCCATTGCTCCTAAGATGTTGGCCATCTTCTGGTTTGGTTCGTGTTCCATGGCTTTTGATGCTTGCCTCACCAGCTCTTCTTCATCCATGCCTTGCAAGGAACAGAATCTGGCATTCTGCTTGCCATGGCCTTTGACAGATACGTTGCCATCTGTGATCCTCTGAGGCACACGTCCATCCTTACACCTTTATTTTTACTTCGGGTCATTCTGATGGTTGCAGTTCGGGCAACTGTACTCGTTGGGATTTTACCTGTTCTCCTCAAGCGACTGCAACGGTTCCACTCTGTTGTGATTGCTCATTCTTACTGTGAGCACATGGCTGTAGTCAAGCTGGCGGCAGAAGATATCCGCATTAATAAATCATATGGGCTCTTTGTGGCTTTTGCAATTCTAGGTTTTGACATGATATTCGTTTTCATCTCCTACACTTTGATTTTCCGAGCTGTTTTTCGTCTTCCTCAGAAAGAGGCACGAAGCAAAGCATTCAACACGTGTACGGCTCATATTGTCGTCTTCTTGGAGTTTTATATCCTTGCCTTCTTTTCCTTTTTCAGTCACCGCTTTGGTCACGTATCACCGTACGTCCAATCTTATTATCTACCATCTATCTGCTTCTGCCCCTGCCCTTAACCCCATAGTTTATGGTGTGAAGACCAAGGAGATCCGCAAATTGATTGTGCAAATTTTTTTTCCGAAGTTTAATACTCAGTAAAGAACCTTAAAAAATATTCTGCCAGAATGAAACTAGAGAGTTGCCTGTTAAAACTGCTTGTACTATACATGACTATTTTCGTTAATTAATTCCAATATAGTGATCTTTCATGAACTGTCTCTCTGTATTCTCAAGACAAAACCACTCTGAGCATAGACTAAACACAGGTGAAACAAATGTATCTATTATGTTTCTATGATCCCTCACCTAAGTTTTTATTCTCCATTTTCTTTCTCTCTTGCATTCTTATATCTATTTTTTCTTTCTTTCAACTCAGACGTCTGTTGTTGTGCTTTCTGTAATGCAAAAGGTAAGTATTTTCCCTGATGGTAAACAGTGACACTCATGTATATGTTCTAAGATTCTACAGGGAGATTAAAATATTGAGCAAATATAATGCAATGTGTGAGGTTAAAGCAATATAATCCGACTACACATGGAGAAACAACTAATACAGATTTTAAAATGAATCAGACAAGATTTTATGGAGGACATAGTGTTAAATGTGAGTTTTGAATGTCAAACTTTACTTCAAATAATAAAGTTTTTAATCATAATATTAATTCAGTTTTAAAATTAATGTCATTAAAACTCATGATGCTGTGCTGATGTGTGTGACTGAGTTCCTTGAGAATTTTGATCATAAAAAGCAGCCTCACCCCTGTATTCAACAGTATCAAAATACACAAACCATTCTGTTGCATGAGATCATCTGCTAATATCCCTACCATTGATACACTGTTTTACACAAGTGTGAAATATTCATTACCTATAAATATGTATTAACATAACATACACATTAAAAAATGCAAGTGCCTTTATCAACTGAGCCATCTCAACAGCCTGAAGACTAGCACTGTTGTCAATGGCCATTGTCTGTGTCATTTTAAAACTCACAGTAAACTTACTTTTCACCAAAAGTTAATTAGGAGATAATGTGTGGAATTTGAGATCTCTACTATTAAACTGAGAAAATAGCACGTTAAATAGAGCATTATATTTTCTATTCTTATCTTTATGAAGCAAAAGCTCTTACAAACAAATGAAGAGAACCGTGACATTTGCATTTACCTTTGTGTCTCTGGCCTCTTGTCAGTCCCCACTCTCCAGGGACTCTATATATCAAGAGCCTATGTCCCATTTTGGCTAGTACCACATGAGTACTAAAAGTATTAACTCACTAATCTCTACATTTGATGTATTGATTTCTTTTCCGTTTGAGGATCAAATTAATGACATACTATATTTACAAAAGAAAAAAAGATAAAAATTACCTGAAAATGGTTTCAACCTAAAATTAAATCACTGACATAAAGATATGCTGTTAAAAAAATAGCAAAAATTTTAGTGTCATTGTATACTTTCAATTTCTTAAAATATGAGAGAAAACATGAATTTTCAAAGTTTTCTTTTGTTGAGGACATTTTGAAATAGTATAAGAATTAGAGCTTCCACAGGGGGACTAGAACTGTGAAGCATTTCTCCAGTGATCCCTAAATATCCTCTTTGTGGATAGTAACACCTTAAGGTGCAGTATAGCACTCCCTGTACATTGTATTCATTAGTAAATGGTACGTCACAAACTAGAAAGGGTCTCATAATGGAGTGTTAAAACTCCACTGCTGTGAACATGGATCTCTTCAGAAAACCACTAGAGCCTGAGGGCATATGAGCAGTCTTTACTTGGATACCTAAAATACTTTAAACGAGAGAAACAAACTGTATAAGCAGAATAAATCTTATTCTTCTAAGGTCCCTCATGTCACATAGAAGATAATAGGGTACAGAAAACTGATGGATACATCAAATATTTATGTACTGATAAATCTAAGAATTCATAGGAAGAAGTTTAAAGCCATAGATATTTAATAACCAATAAAAGTGCCACTTTTCTTTCTCTTTAAAAATTTCTTTTTCATTGGTTATTTTATTTATTTACATTTAAAATGTTATCCCCTTCCTGATTTCCCCTCCACAAACCCCCATCCCAACCCTCCTCCCTCCTGCTTCTATGAGGATGCTCCCCCACCCAACCACCCACTCCTGCCCTAGCATTCTACTGTGCCTTCACAGGACCAAGGGCCTCTCCTCCCATTGATGCCCAACAAGGCCAGCCTCGGCTACATATGCAGCTGGAGCCATGGGTCCCTCCATGTATACTCTTTGGTTGGTAGTTTAGTTCCTGGGAGCTCTGGGGGGTGTCTGGTTGGTTGATATTATTTTTCTTCCTATGGGGTGGCAAACTCCTTCAGCTCCTTCAGTTCTCAACAAATAAAGAGTTTGCAAGTCACCTTGTTCAATGGAAACTTGTATTTTATTAGTGCTTACTTTTATTATACTTTTTTATTTGCTGGTATAAAGAACAGTCTTAGTTTCCTATAGAGACAGTGTTGTAATGAAATACATCATCTTTAATATTAATATTTTAGTAATTAAGAGGTACAGTTTTGGATGTATTCAATTTATGCAAATATGTGAAACCAGGTATATGGAGAGGAAAGCTCAATGTAAGAAAAAAAGTATTTCTGTGAAGGCATTTTTTTCTTTCCTTTAATTACCCTTCTATTTTTGACAGTTTCACACACTTATATATTTTTTTATTTACTTTTTACTTTACATCTCTCTCACTGCCCCCTCCTGTCACCCCTCCCACAATCCTTTCCCTGATTGCTCTTCTCTTCTCCTCGGAGCAGATGAGGACATCCCTCAGTATCACCCCAACCCTAGCATTTCAAGTCTCTGTAAGGTTAGGTGCTTCCTCTCCCTCTGGGGTCAGAGAAAGCAGTCCAGCCAGAAGAACATATCCCACATACTAGTAACACTGTTGGGATAGCCTGCTCTAGTTGTTTGAGACCCACATGAAGACCAAGCTAACATCTGCTACATATGACGGGAGGCCTAGGTCCACACAGTGTATGTTTTTTGGTTGGTGATTCAGACTCTGAGAGCCCCAGTGGTCCAGGTTAGTTCACTTGTTGGTCTTTCTATTGAGTTCCTATGGTAGTCAGGGCCTGTAGTCCTTCCTCTTATTCTTTCATAAGAGTCCCCAACCTCCATCCACTGTTTGGCTGTGGGTGTCTCCATCTGTCTCCGTCAGCTGCTGGGTGGAGCCTCTCAGAGGACAGCCATGCTAGACTCTTGTCTGCAAGCATGACAGAGTATCATTAATAAGTGTCAGGGATTCGTGCTTCTCTATGGGATTTTGGGTCCAATATTGGTTGGGCATTTCCTCAGTCTCCTTTCTATCCCCTGTGCCTGTATTTCTTATAGACAGGATAAAGTTTCATACATTTATATTACAAGTAGTAGTCATTTAAATTCTTCCCTCTCCCATTCTCCTTGATTTCTCTTTGAAACTTGATTTCTCTATGGAGTTGCAATCCTTTTCAGCTCCTTTAGTCCTTTCCCTAACTCTTCCATTGGGGTCCCTGGTCTCAGTCCAGTGGTTGGCTGTAAATATCTGCATCTGTCTCAGTCACATACTGGCAGAGCCTCTCAGAGGACAGTCATGCCAAGCTCCTGTCTGCAAGCACATCTTGGCATTAGCAATAGTGTTGGGGTGTGATATCTGTGCCTGGGATGGATCCCAAGGTAGAACAGTCTCTGGATAGCCTTTCTTTCAGTCTCTGCTCCATTTTTTGTCACTGCATTTCCTTTAGACAGAAAAATTCTGGGTTAAAAATTTAGAGATGGGTGGGTGGTCCCACCCATCAACTGGGGGCTATGTCTATCTACTAGAGGTGGTACAGAGGAAAATTTCCTGAACAGAACACCAATGGCTCAGGGTTTAAGATCAACAACTGACAAATGGTACCTCATAAAACAAAAGATTCTGTAAGGCAAAGGATGCTGACTGTCAATAGGACAAAAAGGCAACCTACAGATTGGGAAAGATCTTTACTAACCCTGCATCCAATAGAGAGCTAATATCCAAAATATACAAAGAACTCAAGAAGTTAGACTCCAGAAAACCAAATAACATAATTAAAAAATTGGGTACAGAGCTAATAGAGAATTCTCAACTGAGGAACTTGAATGTCGAGACACACCTAAAAAATATTCCTTAGTCATCAGGGAAATGCAAATCAAAATGTCCCTTACTTCAGAATGGTTAAGATCAAAAATTCAGGTGACAGCAGATGTTGGCAAGAATTTGAAGAAAGAGGGACATCCTCCATTGTTGGTGGGATTGAAAACGAACGGGTACAGCCAATTTGGAAATCAACCTGGTGGTTCATCTGTAAGTTTGAAATAGTTCAACCAGAATACCCAGCTATACCACTCTTGGACATATACCCAAAAGATGTTCTACTACATCACAAGAACATATGATCCACTATGTTCATAGCAGCTTTATTTGTGATAGCCATTAATGGAAACAACCCAGATGTTCCTCAATGGAAGAATGGATACATAAAATGTGATTCATTTACATGATAGAATACTATTCAGCTATTAAAAATGAGGGCATTATGCAAGCAAATAGATAGAACTAGTAAATATAATCCTGAGTGAGGTAACCCAGACACAAAAGGACATACATGGTATATACTCACTGATAAGTGGATATTAGTAAAAAAGTTCAGAATACCTATAGTACAACTCACAGACCATATGAAGTTTAACAAGAAGGAAGGTCCGAGTGTGGATGCTTCAATCCCACTTAGAAGGGGGAACAAAATAGTCATGGGAGGCAGAGGGAGGGAGGAACCTGGGTAGGAGAGGAAAGAGGGAGGAAATAAAAGGGAGGGAGAGTCAGGTATTGGGAGGAGAGAGAAGAGAAGCCCAGAGGGTCAGGAGAATGAACAGAAACGTGCAACAGTGTGTTCTGGGAAATAGGGTGGGAGAGGGGGGAACCATTAGAAAGTTCCAGACTCCAGGGATGAAGGAGACTCCCAGGACCCAATGGGGATGACAGCCAAAATGCCCATCAGTGGGGAAATAAAACCTCTAAAGATATTTTATTAATACTCCATATGATCTTCTCTTTACTATATGAAGATGTTTAAGCAGAGAAGCTCATTAGTTATTAATATTTTTGTAGATATGTTTATGTATCTATTTTTATTAGAATTCTTTTCTATTATTTATGATTCAGTGTGGGTAAAGAGAAAAACACGACCATGAAAAGACAAAATTAAAGCATGACCATGTTGATGACACACATTTAAAATGAACTCTTACACATTTGAAAAATGTTTTCAGTTCATGTGGCATCATTTGTTGATATGAACAATAAAATTTCAATTAAAGTGTACCTATTTCATTACATATAAGCAAGCACTTAGGAATTACTAACTTTACATACATCAAGATTGAACAAATATATGCAAGTTATATTCCAACCTGACTGAGTTCTTTTCTTAAATTAGTACTTTCTTCCCCCTCTCAAGAAAATTCAGAACTGGCAGAAATTATTTGAACTTCTGGTTGTATATAGTACAGAATTACATTCCTCCATGTCTTCTTTTCATTGCAGGTGTCAGCTCATTTCCTCTGACAGTTCAGGACCTGCAACACCCGCTCCGCATCTGTTTGGTTCGGGCTGCATATATTAAGGGGTTAACCATAGGAGGCACCAGGAAATACAAATTGTCGATTATAATCTGTAAGTAGGGAGCCATATGGTACCCTAAAATCTGGGATAAGACGGAAAAGACTACTGGAGAATAAAAGAGACCAATGACACAAAGATGAGAACCACATGTACTGAGAGCTTTGCTCCTGGCTTGCCAAGATGGAATATGAAAGACAGCACGAAGGATCAACGTATATGAAAGAATGACAAAAAGTAGATCAATCCCCACAGATGCTACAATAACCATGAGGCCATAGACAACATGGCTGGAGATGTCTCCACAAGCAATCATTACCACAGCCATGTAGGCACAGTAGGAATAACTAATGACCCGGGTTTGGAATCGTTCCAGCCTTTTAGTTAAGATGGGTGCAGGGGTGACCACTGCCACTGCCCTTGCCAGTATAGCCAGTGCCATCTTCACAAGCATGTTGCTGTCAAGGATGGTTGTGTACCTTAAAGGGTACCAGATAGCTACAAATCTATCAAAGGCCATGGCCAAGAGGATCCCTGATTCCATGACATAAAAGGAAGGGATGAAAAACATCTGTGTGAGGCAGGCTTCAAGGCTGATTTCTTTGGCATTCAGCCAGAAGATTCCTAGCATTCGGGGTACAGTGACTGTAACCAGGCACAAGTCCACAACTGATAGTGTAGCCAAGAGGAGAAACATTGGTTCATGGAGAGTCTTCTCTGTCCAAATGATGTTTAAAATGGTGACATTTCCTATGATGGTTATTACAAATATCAGGAAAAAGGATATAGAAAACCAGCCATGGGAGGATTCGAGGCCTGGGATTCCAGCCAGGATGAATATCAAAGGCTGAGGAATGGAGTTATTACATGACAACATGGTCAGAGGAATTTGTCAAAGTCTGGTCCTAGGGAGACAAGGACAACAGTTTACAATAGTAATTGTTATTAAGTTGATGATCAAGTTAACAGTTTAGCTACTTAGTGTAGGAATGCAGAAAATTCTGGACAACTTTCTAAGAGAAAGAAGCCTTCTCAAAATTAAGTTCTTATTAAACATGTACTAATTCCATGATTTAGTCTTTCCTATTGCTCTGATTGTATAATACTCAAGTCTTACTATTTTCTAATATGATCACTTAGGATGGTAGGATATAGCAGGGCATGTATTCCACATTACAGGCAGAGTGTATATGTACAAACAAGCCAGTCATTGAAGTGTTTACCCCAACCAAGGAAGCTCAATATAATTATGTATTAGTCTTGCTTAGAGGATTGGAATTTGTGCTTTAGGATTCTTGCCTGAGTTTATTATGAATAGTTCATTCTGATAAAAGGTTCAGGAACTATGTGGGAAAATTATGTAGAAAGCAAAGTGATCATTTTGGTAGAATAGTGGATGTGTGGGATGACTAAACTGGTATCTCAAAATGCCTCCAAAGGTATATAAATAATTCAGCATTTCCAGACTATTCAGTCAAGCACATCCAGGGATTGGGTAAGGGTCAAGATGAGTTATTAATTTTATGTGGAAATGTATGATTGTGTTTCTGTGGGGAGTAGTATTTGGGGGTTAATGTAAGTATTTTTTTAACCAAAATAGCACTTTATTATAGTTATTAAACATTTTGAACTACGTAATTATTTTATAGAAATACAAAATTTTCTGTCACTAATTGAAAGTCATGAATGTATGCTAATATCCTAAAATGGAAGGTACATATGCATAATAAATATTACTATAAAGACATAATAGTAAGTTTTTAACATCATGCAAATGTAATTACATTGTGCTTTTAAGGCTTAGGCTTTATAATTTTATTTAATGTTTCAACTATATAATTTTAATAAATATCACAGAAAAGGAGAAAAACTAATAAAATCTTAAAATCACAAATCAAAGTATGTATTTCCAAGTTGATTTACCTAGAAATATTATGATATTAATATTAGGACAAAATTCCTCCCTGTAATTGATAATTTTCTTGGGTTACTAGTGTTTTATTGTTACATTCACCTCATGACATATTTAACATGTTTCCAAATTATTTGTAAGTCTAATGACTTGGCATTTATTCCTGTTATTATTGTTATATTCTGTTATATTGTTATATTATTATATTTTGAAACAGTGTCTTTCTCTGTAGCCCCGTTTGATCTCAGACTCACTAGACAATCAGGTCTTTCTCTAACTCATGACCCTTATGCCTCAACCTGCTGAGTGCTGGTATTGCAGACACACCTTGTATAGTCTTCATACTTGCCCCTCATCCAGTTATTGTTAAGTTTCTGGCATACACATATCCCCAGATTTATAATGTCAATTAAAACATCCACATATGTTTAGCCTTAGTATATACATATAAATAGGTATCTTTATATAGTTAAATCATTTTAAATATGTAAGACTCCAATATGTTGTAATAATTGGCTTAGTACTCAAATTCTACTGTAGCATTTTACATAGTAAGTTGACTGATTCAGACATCAATATTTTATATTAAAATTGCATTTTGTCAATAGCACACTGGTGCTTAATAATAGACATGTCTTCTAGGAGGTAACCTGGCATAGTAAAAATATGAAGGTGTTTGGAATCTCAGACCTAAAACTTACTCTATGTGACTTGATCTTATCTTTTAAATTTCCTTTTTATGTTATACTATGATTTTTGTCATTTTTACCTTCTCTGTCCTCCCTCTAAATTCTTCCATATAACTCTTCCCTGCTTTATTTGAAAGTGTTAAATTAAACTTCTACATGTCAAAAATTATATAAGACATGTAAGGCAAAATTAATCTCTGTACAGAGGATGTATACCTGGCATCATTTCTAAAAGAATTTTATTTTGTTCTAAACTGCAACTGTTCTTGTTTTTCAATGCATTATCAACTTGAAGTGAGATATGGAAGTATTGTATTATAAGTTTGTTAGTTACAAAGAACTGTGATGAAGATCATGAAAAGTCTTGAACTGATTTCCTAAGTATAAATATTTGAAAATCTTGATACTTTTATAGCCTATTGTTTCTAGATTAATAATTTCTTTAAAGAGAAAATGTTTAGTGTCACTATAGCTAGATATCTGGGCAAATAATGAGAGTTAAAATAGTAAAATGCAGTTTAACCTGCTAGAAGTCAGGATCCTATCATAAATAGCTGCTTGAGGACAAAAGAGATGAATAACAAAACCAGAAACTTGTATGTGTTAAAGTTTCCAGTGAGAATGTGTATTCATCTCTCAGGAATACTGTGGATGATGAGCCCCACAAAACAGAGTCTTTAGGACAGTATTGGTATTTTAAGCACAGTGACACAGGTTTTCTCTGTGCTGTCATAAAATATTAGCAATAATATGTGAATACTATAGGAAGATGCAATCAGTTCAAGAATAAACACTCAGAGGTTTCTCTCCTTTTGTTTTGTTTTCTTTACATAAGTGTCTCTGATCATTCTAAAATTGAAAAAAATATACAGTGGGTTTAGGTATTTTGTGATATTTGGTTGAACATAAATGAGAATCTATTTTACCTACATAACTGGCTGTGACCCAGGACATTTTTACCCTTTCCTCTTCCTCCTGTGTTCCTTTTTCCTGGAGTCCTACCTGTAGAGTTATAGACCTGGTCAGCAATCTTGGAATGATCCCAGTACACTGGAGGTCTGAAGAAGAGCTGTTTAATTCAAGATTAAGATGGTGTATTTGAGCTTGAGGCCTATTTAAGTTGCTTTGGTTTTCTTCTCTGGGTCTCAAGTGACCTCGCCTTATACCCAAATGTGCTGCTCTTGGCTTGAATGTTGTTGGATAAAAACCTTGAGGAGAATCACTAAGGACAGACACAATTTGCTAAGCACTATAGGATTTGCTGTGGGTAACAGGTCGATAGAGATTAGAAACCCCATAGGGACATGCAAGAGCAGTTGAATCAGAATGGATATTTTAAGAATGCTGAAGCTAGATTGGCAGATCAGGAATCAAATTCAAAACAGTGTTGTACTAGATTACAATTACATGTAAATTGATTTGTTTTCAAGTTATTTATTTATTTATTTTTTACTTCTAAGCACTTTTAGGGTTCCATAAATAAATTAAAAACAGGTATCAGAGCTCTTAATTGCTTAAATGGGATCGAAGCCCAGGCATTCTTAGAAAAAGTATAGACAAAGTAAAATTAACTTAAGAATATTTGTGGGATAAAGAGAAAGAGAAGAATTGATGGAAACTTGAGCAAGAACAGAGTGCTAGATGATAAATATCATAAAAGAAAATGCTCTGGAGGAACTGTTTTAAAAGACTCTTGGCAGAATTGTGGATATGCCTAAGAAAGAAAAAAAATTTTGAAAAGTATTTTGTGCAGAAATTACTGATAGAACATAAATATGTTTTTCCCTAGACAGCACCATTTTATTACAAAATGACTAGGATAGATAAGTATGCAAAGTTATAAAAGCTGCATTCTTTTTCTTGTTGTTGTTGTTGGTTTGCCATTACTTTTTTTAATTTTTAATTTTTTATTGGATATTTTATTTATTTACAATGCAAATGTCATCCTCCTTCACCATTTTCCCTCCCTAGAAGCCCCTATGCCTTCCCCCTCCTCTTTTTTGCTTTTATACCATTTTAATTACATGCAAGTATTAAGGTCAGTTCTAAGTTGCGGGTCTAGCAATATAATAGATGCAAATAGTCAAAGAACAAGCAAGGCAATAAACAAAGTTCTGTGAATACTCTCGTGATCACTGTTTCTAAGGGCTTATCAGGATGACCAAAATATCTGAGCCAACTTCCCTGTCCTAGCCCAAAATCATTTTCATGTCTGAAGCCTATTTTCTTGTTCTAGCCTAAGATTTAGATTCCTGCCTGAAATTACTTCTTTGTCCTAGCCTAATGTCAGATTCTGCCTGAAGCCTACTTCCTTGTCCTTGGCCAATGTCATATTCCTGCCAAGAAGCCCCAAAGGCTCTCTGCCTCTCCCCCTTTTTTATTTCATTAACAAGACTGAGCCTGTCTTAGGTCATTCTGACAAGAATGCCTTCCTTACCCATCATGGAGTATGTATTATCCAAAGCAATGCTTTTCTGTCTTAGGTTGGTAAGGCTCTGGAGCATAAATATCTTGAAGAGAATGATTATGGATCTGCCTTTTTATTCATTCAAATTATTATTATTTTAAATTAATTTTCAGATTTGATATTATAATATGATTAGACTCTTTCTTCCTTCCTTTTCTTCCTTCCAAACCTTCACATAGACCTTTCCTTGCTTTTTCAAATTATGTCATCTTGCTTTATTTATTGTTACATAAATATATATATGCATATATATATATATATTTCTAAATACATATATACAATCTCTTGCATCTTCTTGATATGTAAAACATTGCTAGCTTATATTAGAATCTATACATATATTTGACATTAACATATATATCAAATATATATGACAATTTTATATTTGAGAACCAATTGGTATACTCTTTCTGGGAAAACAACTATTTTTCCAACTCTCAGCATTCCTTGGTTTTTTGTTGCTCTTTGTGTAGAGTTAAGATCTCCTGGAATTTTTCTAATTGACATTACTATTCTATTGTTGATGTTCATGTTGAACTCATGTTTAGGCAGTCATGCTGTGAGACTGTACATTGGTGAGGCTGGGTATAGCTTTTGGGATTCCTAGGAGACATAATCTTGCAGCAAATTACATTATAAATATGTGTTCTTGTACACAGAGAGAGAAATGTACTCTTTATTCCCATCAAGGAAACGTCTCTTTAAACCAGACAGGGAACATTACTAGAAACCATGACCAATGGATACATTTGCAATACATCTCCATACCTAAGGTTCAGTGATCATTGCAAAAAGAGGGGCAGGAAGACTGGAAGATTCAGATGAACAGGAAGTTTACTGTGAGCTTATACCTATTCGCCCATATATTATTGTTGCCCAGGCAAAGGTCAACCTTCAAATGATATCTATGAATAAATGTGAGCATTCCTACACACACACACACACACACACACACACACACACACCCCTCGTTTTTCATAAATTGTCAAATTTGAACCCTTAGACCTAGAATAACAGTACCAGGGTAAATAACAGTTATCTGACCTTAAAGGTTAGCAGAATCTTTATTAGGCTATGTTCTACAGGGTAAAGTATATTCATGATACTCAAGGGAATAAAATACTTTTTTGTTCATCATGAATAATCTGAATCTTTATTATCTTTCTGGACAGTGAGTATTCCTTTATGACATATAGTTCACTCATTTCTTCCATTTTTATCTCACCGTTATTTACAACACTGTGGATACAAAAATCTTTTTCTTTTAAGTAAATGTATTTATAAAGTTAACATGTATAATGCAATGCTACCCATTGTGAAGTATTTAATGAAGTTGAGGGGATTAATATAACTATTAGAGAAGGGTACCTAAAACACATGAAATTCAGATTTACAATATCTGATTATTGTAGACAGTATTTTTTAATATCAATACTTGACCTACCCTTCATAGCCATTAACTGTGCACCATTTGATTTGTCTCTCTGTCATACTAGGCCACCCTAGGAACTGTTTCTTTTCTTCTCTCTGTTTGATGCTCTTTTTGAAAATGTATTTCTATTAATTTTGAGATTATAATATAGTTACATCATTCCTCCTTGCTTTTTTCCCCTCCAAACCCTCTCACATACACCTCCTTGCTCTCTTAAAATTCATGGCATCTTTGTTTTTCATTAAACATTGTTACATGTGCATATGTTTATGCCTATACATATAAATCTCTAAATATAACATACTCAGTCAGTACATAATATTACTTATAGTCATGTTTTCAGTTTTGATTATTCTGTATTGAATATCCAACTGCTGTGTTCTTCTCTTGGTAAGATTATTTCTCTAATATGACTATTTCTCACACTCTTAGTTTTCTTAGTTGTCTGTATCTTTTTGTGTAGGATTGCTTTACTTCTTAATTATTGTTTATTTTAGATTCTACAAGTAAAATGTGGCTATTTTTCATTCTGGATTGGGTTCATTTCATTGATGATGCTGTCTCTTTTATTCTTCCATATTGGAAGAGGAGGCAGCATCTTCTTTGTTTTAAGGCCCAATAATATCTTTTTGAAGTGCAAACTTGAGTATATTTACATACTGCTCATCTTGCCCTCTTAGCTCAGCTAACAACCAACATTTAGCTGAGAATGGTCATCATGCCTTCTCACTCTTGCCCGATACTATCTCAGTCTTAATTATCTCTTACTCTGTTCTGTAGCCAACACGGAGTATTCCTTTATTTCTTTTATGGTTTCACACCCTATACTATCTGAAAAGGCACATTGATTCATGTTTCCCATTTTCTATCCTTGTGATATTAATAGCCCCACTTCCATGACCTCTTTGTCTTTCCTTGGCTGTTAGTTCCCATACATGCATACATACATATTTAGACATGCATCCACACATATCTATGACCTCTCACATCTGTGAACATAAATATACACACAAAGTCACCTCAAACACATCAACATGCCTTATCTAAAAATAAGATATAATCAATATTTTTATAAAATATAAGTCACTATAGGGATAACATCAATTTCACAAATATTTATTGATTTCTTCTGCACATCTATATTGTATAAGGGAAGAAATAAGGAAAAGAGCTAAATTTTATAAAGAGTAAATGTTCAATTGCTTAAATTGTTCCAGTAAAAAATGTATTTTTAAACAATAATTTTATTTTCAATATTATGTGTATATAATGGTTCAACACTTTAAGCTGATTTACTTAAAAAAAAAACAGACTTTTATACAAGAAAGTAACTTTTGCTTTATGAATACAAAAAAATAAATAAATAAAAATCAAGATCATTGTGTTTGAGCAAGCTCTGGGTTGATTCACAGGAATGTAGAGACAGTCAGTCATGAATGGAATCTAAGTCTACTGAAATGAAAGGTTTAAAGAGGCCATATGTGAGTTAGCTCATGTTAAAACTAGTTACACTTCCTTTCAGTTGAAAAATAGCCTATAATTACAAGGTGATTTAAATAATTGTTGACTAGGACTGGAGAGATGACCTGTGGCTAAATTATGATTGTGTAGAAGACTGAGTATCCCATCCCAGAACACACACTCCACAAACCACCTGTGTCTCCAGCTACAGACAATCCAACAATTGTATTTCTGAGGATACCTTTAATCATTTGCACATACTCATTATATATACTCATACTCAAAATAGAAAAACATTAATTATTTGTTTATTAGATCATTGAGATCATTGTAAATGATACTCTACATTTACGGTCGAGGTCTCGTGTGACAATTTTTATAAATAAATAGGATAGTATCATAAATTTAGAGCCTAAAACCAAATATATAACTTTCATGTAAATTATTGACAGTGATCATTAATTTTTCAGTAGCCCATTTTACTTGAAGAACATTTAAAGATGGTCATGTGTTTCTTCCTTTTGAATTGTTTTTTTTATTGTAAACTAAGCTGCTATACCAATATATATTAAAACATATATTGGAAGTACCAACAAGGAAATAGGCTGTATTTACTTATCATCAAATTCTAAAGAAGTTTACTATAAACAAAGTACACACAAAATTATCACAGCTACTAATCTCATCAGAATTTGAGCCACTTCTATATATAGTAATTCCTCCTCATTAAAAACTAATATTTATACTTAAAACATTCATTATGAGAAAAGACTTTATTCACATTCTTTCCTTTAAGTTCTATGACTGTGCTTTCAAACAACTTCAGCATGATCAGCTGCCTTTTACTTTTAGAGTATTAAGAACGTAATCTCGAATTTTCTTGGTCCTAACACCATAAACAATGGGGTTAAGAAAGGGTGGTACCAGAAGGTACATATTGGCTACTAGAATATGAGTTTGGGGGGCCACATTGTGGCCGAAACGGTGGGTCAGGAAGGTAAACCCAGCTGTGGAATAGAACACAACAATGACACAGACGTGTGAGCCACAGGTGCCTAGAGCTTTAAGACTTGCTTCTCGAGATGGGAGCCGGAAGACAGCACGGAGGATCAGAACATAGGAGATGGCAATGAAGAAACAATCACAGGAGCCGATGCCAAAAGCAACACCAAGGCTGTAACGCTTGGTGGCTCCTAAGTCCAAACACACCAACTTCACCACGGCCATGAACTCACAGTAGGTGTGTGCAATAATTCGAGTTCTGCAGTAGGGCAGCTGCTTGAGCAGGATGGGGTGTGGGGAGAAGAAGCCTACCCCCCGCAGCACCACAACTGCTCCCATCTTGGCAATGCGGCTGTGGGTGAGAATAGTGGCATGACGCAGTGGGTCACAGATGGCTACATAGCGATCAATGGCCATGGCCAAGAAGAAGCCAGATTCCATGGCTGTGAAACTGTGGATGAAGAACATTTGAGCAAGACATGCATCGAAGGTGATATCATGAGCTGCCATCCAGAAGAGACAGAGCATGCGTGGCAATGTAGATGTGGAGAGGACCAGGTCAGTGACAGACAGCATGCACAGGAAGAGGAACATGGGCTCGTGGAGGCTGCGCTCTGCTCTCACCACGGCAAGGATAGTCACATTCCCCATCAGGGCCACAATGTACATGGAACAGAAGGGAATCCCAATCCAGACATGGAGGTGCTCTAGGCCTGGGATGCCCGTCAGCCAGAAGATGCTCGGAGAGAGGTGTGACTTATTAGCTGGCCCCATGATGGCACTGCCCACTGTTTGTGGCTGAAGTCCTCCTCGTACAGAGTGCATGTTTTGCTAAGATGGTTATAAACAACTCTGAAAATGATTGAGGAATAAAGCTAGAAAATCCAGAAGTATCATGTTAGATAATTCTCGTTGTTGTTATGTGTGTGTGCAGAATTCCTTAGATATTCTTCTTTAAAATGGGTACCCTGCAGCAAAATCTCATTATAAATCAAGTATATCACTAATTTACTCAAAGAAAGCTTTACTAACATTTATATAATAAAGTAAAAAATTATCTACCTATTTGTGAATTTGGTGTTTCTTTTATTTATGATCTTTTCATAGTTATCAAATTAAAATGAAGAACATATTCAACATTATTCGAATATTTTTCTTTATGTCTCAAGAAAGATAAATTTCTAATACTTATATGAATAATCTGAAGATGTTATTTTTATTTGTTAGACATTGTGTTCTTTAGTTTTGACCTTCCTCAGAAGCCTTGAGCAAACACTGGTCTTTTCTGTGGATATCTGTAGACTTCATGGTGCTTCACATGCCAAGCAGTCTTTCTAAGATTTGATGGCGACAATTAGTTTTTTGCCCATTTGTTGTTGTTGTTGTTTGTTTGTTTTTGTCACATGGAATTCTATCTATCTATCTACCTATCTATCTATCTACCTATCTATCCATTTATTTTATCTTAACTTTGAGAAAATCTCATTTTACATTTAAACTCTTCTGTATTTTTCCTAGTGTGCCTGATTTATCACAACTTAAAAACTGTGGTATATCTTGTTTAGTGAAATGCAATTATTTGGTCAACTGACTTCTTTATAAGTTTAAATTTCTCAGTGTCGATGTCTTGCATAAGTTGGTATTGCAGTGATCCATCCCTAAGTCTAGCACCAGATTCTTTATTTTATCATGTTTCCAACTAATTAAATCATTTTTAATGCGAAAATGCTCCCAAGGAAAACCTTTTTCTGCTCCCGTCCATACTATGCCTGAAACCTACAATTAAAAAACAGAACTAAAATGCCAGGACTGAATTTTCATTTATTTTAAATTTTTTGATACCTTTATTTTAAATTAAGATTTAACTACATCCTATTGCCTTTATTTCCTTACTTAAGTCCTCTCATTTCACACTCTAGCTTCTCCCATGTCTACCTGCTTACTTCTTTCAAAACCATGAAGTCTTGTTTTTCACCAACTTTTCATCTTAGTAAATAAAACACATTTCTTCTTTACTCCTAAATATTTTTCCTTCCACAAAACATGCTGTGATTTCACAAACTCTAAAGCTAAATAGAGCAAAAATAGGAATATCTCCACACAGATATGATCTGTCCTTGCCAATTACAATGCTATTACAAATCTAATTCAGAATGGTTATCCGTCTATCACGTTACACTTCAGTTAATACTCAGATACGCTATACATCATTTATGAAAGGATGTACCTATTTGTATATATGTATGATTATTATTGTCCTTAAGTTTATTGTGTTTATTTGTAGAATGGAATGTTACCTTTCTGATGATCTCATAATTCTAAGAAGTAGTATATTAGAGTGTAGCCTTGTTTGCTCTTTCCCATCCAGTATTTCTGTTTTCATTATTTCAATTTAAAAGGTACCTGTTCTCCAGAGAGCTGCCTTTGATGAACAGTCACATGGGATGCTCTGTTAATATGGGATAGAGCTAAGCTCAGTCAGGATCCATCCCAGATGGTGCAATGATTAGTGGTCCTCTGAGGTTAGGGTCCATTTCCCAACTTGTGGGACCTAAATTGCTTTTAGTGATAATAATTATCACAAACTTTCTTTTGAGAAAATTAATAAAGATATTGTTTCTTTAATGTGTTCTGAATACTTTATTAGTATATTTGCTAAATATATCCAAAAATATTCTTACCATGAGTCTTCCTGATGTTAATAACTTGGATAGTGTTTTTGTTTTCTAACCCTTCCTCTAATTTCTTATTGTAGATCTTCATTTGTTAGATATTATTATATATGAAAAACTTAGCTTTCTGTAATCTTACTCAATACCTTTCTTCTACTCTATAGGATTCTAGTTTGTTCCTTTTCATATTCTTATCTTTCTCAACAATTCATTACTAGTTTGTATCTTACTAAAACCATATTGTCTTCTTTTACCTGCAGAAATCCAAAATCAAATGCTTTCATTGACCTAAACTTCTTTTTATCCTCTCTGACTTCACTCTAGCCTTTAAGTAACATAAAAGTCATGTACCTTGTCCCACATAAGCCAATTCATAAGGAGCACAGTTCCCCTTCTCTTCTAACAAAGAGAGAAAATTATTTCTTCCAGTCTATAGTTTGAACATAAAATACCCCTTTACAGGCATATACATTGGATCCCAGTGGTTAGTGCTCTTTCAGGAGGCTCTAGAATCTCGATGACACTCAGTCCATCAGGAGGAATATCACTGGAAACTAGGGGTAAGTCTCAGGTGATGTCATGCTTCTGTCTTTCTCTCTCTTCTTGTACATGGCCATTTCTTCTCCTCCCTGTCCTCTGTCTCTCAGTTCCCTGAACGCTGCCATGCCATTCTGGGCACATGCAGTCATTAGACTTTTATTTTCCTAATTGTGGTTCATGTTTATTTCCAGACTTCACGGAACAAAATTGCAGCACACGAACAGTTTCCTAAAGTTCTTGAAATGATGATACATCTTATGGCATCTCTCACATCCGCAAACTTTTACTAATTAATTTTTAACTCACTTCCTTTATTGATGTTTTATCTTAATTTATTTTAAAATTGTTTTAATTACATTTTCCATATGTACTAACCCAGTTAACACAATTCAAAGCTTCAGTATATCTTCCTTTCCAAATGTAAAATTTGGCTCTGTAGAGTCACTAGGTTGGAGAATTTTACCTTCTCTACAACTCCTGCATTTTTTCTGACCACTGAACACTGCTTTCCTTCCTTGTTCTTTAAACAAGCTGAGTCACATTTTTTTTTATTGCATGTCTAAAACTAAATTTTAAGTTTCCTATCTTTTCTGTGATTTTTTTCTTTGTCTTCATTAAACTGTGAATTTATTACCAACTGGATCTTCTTATTTTCATGATTTAATTAGTTTTAAATGTGTATATCAATTGATTGTAGGCTGTTTCCAAGAGAATCCCTCTCCAACAAATAGGCATTGTGTAACATAGTATCCTTGCACTTTAATAGACTCCTACCATACAAGGAACATAGTGGAAATGCTTTACATAGTCACTACATTTTTTTGTTTCTCATCTTTATTAGTTCTTTGATAATTTCATATAAATTTGATCACATTTGCAATCCTCTCCCAACTTCTCCAAGTTTCTCCCCAATTGCTTAGTTACTTAACTTGGCATGTTCATTTTTATTTGTTTGTTTGTTTTAAGCTCATCTAATACAGTTTTTGCTGTCTATGTGCACTGATAAAGTGTGGCTTGCAACTGCAGTATACTATATCTAACAGGAGTCACATCCTTAAAAAAAAAAATGATTCTCTCACAGTAGCTATAAAAATATTTTTCAAAACATGTAGGTTATACTATAATCATATAATTTCCCTATTCCCATCTTTCCACATCAGAATCTTTTACAAATACTCATTAGAACTATGGCAAATCAATCAATCACCTAATCACATGTGTAATATAAAAATGTATTTATTTATTATGATTGGCAAACAATGGATACTATTTTTAGGATGTATAATCAGTTTGCTTTTATTTAATAACAGAATGTCATCTCTTACATTAGATAGACAGCAAACATTAGAATGAAAAACATTTTAATATGCCAATTTTTCTTTGAAAATGTCTTAACTGAAAGATATTGCTAAATATCATTGTTCTGTTTTACCATTACATAAACTGATTCACAGACAAGTGTTCTGGAAAAAATAAGTTCTAATAACTGATAGTTTGTAGATTTCAAACTGGGCAATATTGACTTCTGTGGCCATTCTTAGTAATTTTAGATATGTGGGCATATCTAATCCTAACCAAGAAAATGTAAAAGTATGATAAATTAAGTTTATAAAAATAGATAAGAATTGCAAAGAAAATGGTTTTTTTATTTCTTAATGTAGAGCAAGTGTATCTAGTAGTAGGGAATATAATATAATCAAAGAATTCTAGAGGAGGTTATAGCTTTTAAAGAATCCACTATAACAATAATGTGAAGACAAAAAGAAAAGGAAATGTTAGAATAATTTAAAATATTATTAAACCACTGGAGAAGTTGTTTATTGGATTTTATTTAGATTTATTAAAAGAATTTCTAGATTAACAATATATTTTAAAATTCCAGGAAGACTTCTGGGGGGTATATTCAGAAGACATTTATTTTAACATCACAATCTTTGTTGTTAAGGTTACGAACTGCCACTTCTACATGATGTGTATATAACTATATTAACTGAAAATGCAAAATGCATGTTATTTCAAGGAATGCCTATTAATGAGTCAGAGGCAATGTATCAGAACTTCTAAGGTGAAATAATAAGATTTTTATGTGTGATAGTAGGGCAGGCTTGCAGCATCAAATGTACCAGCAAATAGAATCAAACAGCTAGATAAATATTGAACAAATGTTTCGATTTGTGCTTTTACTGAAACGACTTTTTGGTTGGTCTTTGACTGGTTTCATAAATCAGTGGTTTCATAAACCTTAAAGGAATAGTAGGTTACTTTATGCTTTTTTAGATGTTAAAATTTGGAGAAAACGTTCTCTGATTGTCTTGGTTCTAATGCCATAGATCATTGGGTTTGCTAAGGGGGGAACAAGGAGGTAAATATTAGCCACAAAGATATGAATGTGAGGGGCCACATTATGACCAAACCTGTGAGTAAGGAAGGAGAAAAAGGCTGGGGTATATGCTACTAAGATCACACAAACATGTGATCCACATGTGCCCAAGGTCTTCAGCCGAGCTGCTTTGGATGGAAGATGAAAGACAGTATAAAGGATGACAATATAGGGCATATAATCAATATGAAATCTAAACCACCTGTTAGGAAGGCAGCAGTTAGACTGTATAATCTGAAAATTCGGGTCTTTGCACAGGCCAACTTGATTAAAGCCATAAATTCACAGTATGTATGAGGGATGGTATTTGTTCTACAGTAAGGAAGCCAGCGAAGCATAAATGGCTGAGGACTGAAAAGCAACACTCCACGGAAGACAATCACTATCCCCAAGTTCCAGATGACACTGTGAGTCAGGATAGTGGAGTGCCTCAGAGGGTTGCAGATAGCCACATAGCGGTCCAAGGCCATGGCCAAGATAAACCCTGAGGCCATACTGCATAGTGAGTGAATGAGAAAAACCTGTATCAGACAGGCTTCAAAATGAATCTCTCTGTCATGGAACCAAAAATTGCTGAGAATTTTAGGCAGGGCAGTTGTGGAAAGGATCAGGTCTGTCACAGAGAGCATACAGAGGAAGAAATACATTGGCTCATGCAGATTGGAATCTATTCTGACAATAAAGAGAATAGAGAAATTCCCTAAAAGAGCACCCAGGTAAACGAGGCAGAAAGGCACTGATAACCATGTGTGTATGGCTTCCATTCCTGGAATGCCAAGGAGAAGAAAGATCCCGGGGTGCAGATTGGTAATATTTGACAATGGCATGATAGAACCCACTTGCTGCATCCTTTTGAGGAAAAGTGTAGAGTCTTCACATCCATCTGTCCATTAATAAATAGATTACATAAAACATTTAACATGTTTCATTCCAAGATTAAATTAAGAATAGAATCCATTTTCCAACTTGAAACATCACCATTATATTAGGGACGGTATTTGGATAATCTAATGATTATCTTCCCCTGTAACAGTTGCTTTCAAAGTTATATGAGCAAGTACCTTCCATGACTTAAAAGATGAATGAATTGACTGATTCATAGACAAGATGCTCAATCCTTGTCCCCAAACATTCTGGACCTTTAGAACAAAAAGAAAAATATAAATTTTAAAAATGCAAAACCAGAAGATATAATTTTCATTTCTAAGAAGACAAAAGAACTATATTTCTGTGTTTGTAGACCAGGATAAAGTATATATTTTTAAACCTTCAAATACAATTTTTATATACTTTTCACGTATGACATATTGATTTGAAAGATGCATACATGATATAACAGATATTACTCAGTGACTGATGCTTGTACATGAGAGCCAGAACTAGAATCCCCAGAATCTTTGTAAATGCAAGGTAGACATGGCAGCCCTCTGTATATCCAGCCTACAAAGACATGGGCACAGAATCCCCAGAGAAAGATGGCTACCTAAACTAAACATGCCAGGGTTTGATTGAGTGAAGGTGAAAGAATGTTCAAGGATGATTCTGAATGTCAACTTCCAGGCTCCATCTACACATATGACCATATACAAGAACATCTGCATGTGTGTGCCAATACCCAATGCATATGCAAACATGCACAAACTTTCATGCACACCATACACACACACACAACAGACACACACACACACACACGCATGCATGCACACACACACTAATTTGTATGATTAAATTAAATTAATTTATCACTTGCTAATAGACTCTTTTGGATCAAACTGTCTTAAAATATCTCTTAGCAATTTTTAAAAACAAAATACATGATTAGTCAGGCTGTACTTTAATCCCAGCACTAGGGAGGCAGAAGCAGGCAGATCTCTGTTAATTGCTCAGTGTACAGAGCAAGCTCCAGGACAGCCAAGGCTACACACAGAAACCCAGTCTCAACAAACAAACAAACAAACAAACAAAAACAATCAAGCAAACAGACGAACAGAAACATAATTATTAGCTATAGTTTTCATACAGTGCAATAGATACTCAACTCATTTTGTTTTCCTTGGCTGACTTTTCCTTCAAATCTTAGTTGGAACTCAAATAACGATGAGTTAACTTTTATGAATGCCATGTATTTGAGATCATGTGACATTTGTACTATATCACCAAAAGTGATGAAAACTGAAAACTGTAGGCTGAAGGTTTCTAAGAAATTGTACTCTTTATACTTACATATTTAAATTAAAGACGGCATGTTCTTTTCGTACCAAGATACAAACCAATTTTGTAGAAAGATACAATCATTCTCTACAAATTGAAATCTCTTTTCTTCTCTGAATAGCTTCTGTTTCTTCTTTATACTAGTAAATTAGAATTAGACAATGTTATTTTTAGAAGTTACATTATAAATTCTAACATGTTCTAATGAATTCTAATGTGTTCCGAAGACTATCTATAACTCTCGACAGTAGTTTCAGACTAGATATAGAGGAACAATAGTGGTAGCATATTTTATTAGAAGGAAGCATGTATCAATGAATGAACCAACAGATTAGAGATACCGATTTAACAAAATTAAGGCCTACCAGTTCTGTCAGTATTACTCTACAGCATCAAAGGGGTTGTTGTATAGAACAACTCACCTCTACCAGGAAATGTATGGCTAACACACTATTTTTAGAACTGTTCTTTTATATACCTGCTTGATAGATATTTAAAGAATTAGCAAATTTTATTAATCTCAATAATGGAATGAGTTCATGGAGAAAAAATAAACAAGTCAATAAGTTTTCAAATTGGTAACAGCTAAGCATGGGCAGACTTGTTTCAATTGAAAATGAGTGAGAGGGACTGGAAGACAGCTTAGTGACTACGAGCAATTGTTGCTTCTGTGGAGAATCTGACTTCAATCTCCATCATCCACACAGTAGGTCACAATCATCCATAACTTCAGTACCTGGGGCTTTGTTGCCCTCCTTTTTGACCTCCACAAGCGCAAGGCATGCATATAGTGCAAAGACGTACATATAGGCAAAAACAAACTAATATAATTTTAAAAAATACATAAATCTAAAAACAATAGAAAGGAAAGGAAAACAAATTTTAACAAAAGAATTTAAATGTTTTGGTGATTATATTATTATAACTGGTTCATTATTTGTGGTTAATTATTTTATAGAAAGGTTTTATGCAATTAAATAAAATAGATTAATAACAGATGGTATTTTGATAAGAATAAATTTAAGTACACCAAGATTATATAGTAAATTTGCTCTTCAAAACATTTCTTGGACTAAGGAGTAAATCAAATGCAAAGGAAAAACATGCCTTAAAATCTCATACATACATTCTGACCAAGTTTTATGTGTATGCCATAAACCAGACCTTTCTTAGAAATATGTACATTATCTTACTTTTTTTTACATGGATGCAGAAAGAAAATTTAATTTTATTTAAAAATCTTAAGGAATGTTCACTATAGTGCTAGACTTAATAGCAACCATAAAAACACATCATGTGGGCTGGTGAGGTGACTCAGTTGATAAAATGTTTGCTTTACCAGCATGAGGACATAAACTCAGCCCTCCAGAAGCCGTGTAAAACGAAATGAAATCATGCATATCTAAAATCAAGTGTGAGATTGGAGGCAGCAACAGAAGACTTCCTGCTGGTCTCAGACCAGCTAGTCTACTATATACAGGGAAGACCAAGAGACCTGGTCTCATACAAGATAAAAGGCAAAGAGTAATACCCGAGATACTCCTGTGACCCCAATGCCTGAAAAAATGCTCAAATAGACCCTATTATGTACATACAAAACTACACAAAGAAATACATAAATATAGAAAATAGAAAAGGCATGCTTTTAAAAAGAAGACCAAACCCGTCATATTTTCACTAAGTTTAAGACCAGTTAAGGATCTAATCAGCAAGTATACATTCACAGAAGAACAAGTAATTGATTTAGGACTATAGTGGGCACAAATCACAGTTGTGTGTCCTTTCCTGGAACAGTGATCAAAAATAATTTGAAGGGAAAATATTCCCAGTTTTCCTGAGACTACTATCTTAGTAATTCAGTAGTGGCAGCCTGAGGAATAGTGAATTCATTCAACAAAGAAAACTCTAAATGGAAATAATAGCTGGTGGTTCAAGACAAATGTCAGCTGAGATAGTTATTCATTCATAGAAATGAGAAAATGCATCTAATTAAAATAGTCTGTGGAGAGTTGTACAGAAGTTAAACAAACTTGTTTTCATAGCACAGTCTTCACAACACCTTGTTCTCTGTCCTCTGTGCAACGCTATTCTATTTCTGATCCATTTGGTTCTCATGAGGGCCAAGTACTTGTACTCTGTCATGGAATGGTGAGCTACTTGTGTCATATGTGATCCTACCTTTATCAACAGATGCTGATGTAGTTCTGCTTTGTTCTACCTGCTGCTGACATCAGTTATAAAAACAATTGACGACGTGCAGCGCTTAGAGACTGAAAGAGTAACCCAGGTGTTTCTGCTCTCCCCAAGGAATCCAGCATATGCCAGAGAGAAATATAACAAAAAGTCTCAGGAATATTCATTCTTTTTAATATTAAAGATTTAATGTTTCTCAAATGTATATGTTTTGGGGCTGACCACTTGGTATTGGATAATTAAGGGAGTTCAACCCTGGAGAGGAAGGTTCAATAGATTGTATTTATATATGTGTTCATATAATGCACACACATACATATGCACACACATATACTAATTTAAGAAAGATTATGAATTTGAGGAGAGCAGAAAAGGGACAGAGGAGGAGTGATTTTCATTATTACTAGTTATTTTAATGGCTCTATAGGATGAGTGCAGGTCTTGTCTGTTAGAGTACTGGGGCCTGGACTTGTGCCTAGTTACATAGTGTGACTAAAAAAATATCAAAGTCTCTTGCTTATGGCAAAACAAACCCCAGAGATAATGCAAACAAAGTAACCAAAGAAACTATCATCTAGAGTTGTTCAGTGTTCTCAGTGTTTAAATTATTCCTCAGATAATAGGAAATAAAATTGAGCCATTTTCAACACTCAGACCTAATGTATACAATCTGATTCATGAATTAGAAAGAAGATTCAAGGAGAACCTATAGGAATTTGTTTTAGTAAAAGAGGGAAGGTGAGGGGAACTTGAAGTAAAGGGAAGGAGGCTGTGGTTGGGATATATTGTATGAGAGAAAACTAAATGAAAAAAACAAAGGAATTTTAAATAAAATGTAATATACATTTCTTAGTAATATAAAGAAAAAATGCATTGATTTCTTATAGAGTTACCACTTAGACATCCCCCCAAACTGAAAAATATAAGAAACTCACTCAATATGAAAACATTAAATTTTTAAAAATCACTCCTAATTATAAATGGTTAAATTATACTTAGAATGATGCCCCTCCTCTGCACAGTAGTGTTTATACAGGATCCTATGAATGACTCTTAATGTACCAAGGGAGACAAATTGAATATGCAATCAAAACTTGATATAGGAGAATAAATGTGTAATTATTTTGTTCCATTTTTGCATCACTTAGTGAAGGATTGATTTTGTTTATTTGAATTAAGACTAATTGAAATAAATGCTTCACTCCCTTTGCTAGAGTTAAACCAAGATATTTTATGTTATTTGAGGCTTTTATGAATGATTTTTTTTTTTATTTCATTTGGCATTTGATATAGGAAGTCTACTGATTTTCGTGAGTTAATTTTGCATCTAGAACTTTGCTGAAAGTGTTTATTAGCTATACGAGCTTCCTGGTGGAATTTTTCAGGTCACTTATGTATACTATCATTCATCTGCAAATAAAGACACTTTGACTTCTCCCTAAATTGTATTCCCTGATGTCCTTTAGTTGTCTTATTGCTCTAGGTAAGACTTCAAGTACTATATTCAATAAGTGTGCGCACAATGGCCAATGTTGTCTTGTTCCTGATCTTAGTGAAATTGCTTTGAGATCCTTTCCATTTATTTTGAAGTTAGCTTTGGGCTTTCTATAGATTGCTTTATTATGTTGAGGTGGTGCCTTGCATCTCTAATCTCTCCAGGACTTCTATCATGTGGGTGTGTTAGATTTTTGACACAGGCCTTTTCTGCATCTAATGGCATGATCATGTGGTTATTTTCTTTCCTTTATATTATTTATATAGTAGATTGCATTTATTGTATATTGAAACATACAATGATATAGTGATATATACGCAATGGTATCAAGGTGAAAATTTGTCAGTATGGGCTGAAGAAATTAATCTTCCAAACAAAATACAGAAGTTTAAGTGGTATTTCAATTGTAATAACATCTAGTTTTTCCTAGGTAAGAAAGATGTAGAAGAATGGAAAATCAGCAAAGATTGGCAGGCAGTAGTGGCTACATGCCTTTAATCCCAGCACTTGGGAGGCAGAGGCAGGCAGATTTCTGAGTTGAGGCCAGCCTGGTCTACAGAGTGAGTTCCAGGACAGCCAGGGCTATACAGAGAAACCCTGTCTTGAAAAACAAAACAAAACAAAATCAGCAAAGACAAAGATAGAAAGAGTACTGTGGCTTGAATGTAAATGTGAGTCTTCATAGGTAGAAAAGAGCACACTGGGATGTAGAGGAAACTAAGAGAAACTGGAGAATGATGATTAAACAAGCCTTCCTCACACACATATCAATATCTACTTACCTGTGTATCTATTATCTACCTACCTATCATCCATCTATATATTCGTCATCTATGCTAGGAAGAAAACTCTGACATATGTAGAGGAGACACTAGATATAGTAATCAATAAATTACTGAAACAGTTTGGTGATAAGTAAGAGACTGAACAACTGTATTTATTAAAAAGTAAATGAGCTCAGATAATACCTTCTATAAGTTTCTAGTTTTAGATAAAACAAAGAAGGAGAAAAGGGAAAATAATATTTAGAAATTATAAATTTTTATAAAGACAACATCACCTAAGTGAAATTAACATCAACTTTATTGACTGGTAACAGACTAAGAAAGATTAAGGTTACCATATTTTGAGGTGTAGCTAAATGGTTATATTATTCATAAGTATACTTACATTTTCATTATCAATTTGATCATCAATGTTTCTGAGAGAACAGTCATCCAAAAATGTAAACAGTGCTTTACACATTGGTTTGTACTTTTCATTTAACAAGAAACAAGGCGACCTAATAACATGAAAAATGAATCAAGTTCACTGCTCTTGACAGGTATTTTGGTGTAAATATAAATAAACATGAAGTGTGAGAAACAAGTTATAGAAGCTTTGAGGACCAATTATAATAGAGACCAAGTGTTAACTAAGATAAAAATTAAATAGTGAATGTAAGTTACTATAATTTTTTTCCATACCTGCTTCGTGCAGTATTAGAGAGTAAACTCTGGGCTTCATGCACACTTGACAAATAGTCTGACACAAGTTACTCTTAGTGAGGAAAATTTCCATTGAAATATGGAGCTTAGTCATGTCGGCTTAATGCTGCAGTGCTCTATTGTAGCACATCTTCTGATGAGAAATTGCTGTGTCTGTGTGAAATGCTCTTCATATGAGATGCTGTTAGATCATTATATGCCCCTTCATGGTATATTGTCATGGTTATTAATTTTCAATTATATGTTCTTCATGGCTTGTTTAAAGAGTTTAATGTCATTTGTAACTCATTGATTTTTAAATAACCTCGAGCTATTAAATCACATATTGTAAAGCAAGGACTTAAGAGATGATCAATACTCATCAAGCTCATAGACAGCCTCTGAAGGCGATGTCCACAGAATTTTTTTACTTGCTAGTTTATTATAATTCACCATTAATATTAGTGAGAGATCAAAAAATCTAATTTCTGTGAGAAAATACAAGATGGCAGTTACAATGAAGACTTGAGTTAATTTCATAGGAAACTCCCATGTTGTCAATTCTCTCAGAAACTTCTGAACACAGGAACTTTATTCTAAGAAATTAAGACTACTCTCTAATTTTCTTGTCCTAACATAACATGGGTTTAGAAGGTGGTCAGAAGGTACATATTGGCTATGAAGATATGAATTGGGGCCACATTGTGGCCAAAACGGTGGGTCAGGAGTAAAGACGGCTGTAGAATAGAAAACAAATTACACAGACTGGACAGGTGCCTAAGGCTTTAAGACTTGCTTCTCGAGATGGAAGACGAAAAACAGCACGGAGGATAAGAACGTAAGAGAGGGCAATGAAGAAGCCATCACAAGAACCAACGACAGAAGCCACACTGAGGCTGTAACGTTTGGTGGCTCCTGTGTCCACACATGCCAGCTTCACTACAGCCATGAATTCACAGTAGGTGTGAGCAATAATTCGAGTTCTGCAGTAGGGCAGCTGCTTGAGCAGGATGGGGTGTGGGGAGAAGAAGCCTACCCCCCGCAGCACCACAACTGCTCCCATCTTGGCAATGCGGCTGTGGGTGAGAATAGTGGCATGACGCAGTGGGTCACAGATGGCTACATAGCGATCAATGGCCATGGCCAAAAAGAAGCCAGATTCCATGGCTGTGAAACTGTGGATGAAGAACATTTGAGCAAGACATGCATCGAAGGTGATATCATGAGCTGCCATCCAGAAGAGACAGAGCATGCGTGGCAATGTAGATGTGGAGAGGACCAGGTCAGTGACAGACAACATGCACAGGAAGAGGAACATGGGCTCGTGGAGGCTGCGCTCTGCTCTCACCACGGCAAGGATAGTCACATTCCCCAACAGGGCCACCATGTACATGGAACAGAAGGGAATCCCAATCCAGACATGGAGGTGCTCTAGGCCTGGGATGCCCGTCAGCCAGAAGATGCTCGGAGAGAGGTGTGACTTATTAGCTGGCCCCATGATGGCACTGCCCACTGTTTGTGGCTGAAGTCCTCCTCGTACAGAGTGCATGTTTTGTTGAGGTCGATACAAATAACTCTGCAAACAAATGAAAATGAAACCTGGAGTATTCCCCAAAACTCACCCTGTAGCTCTATCCAAGCTTTAATTAGAGCAGTGTTTCCTCATCTGGTGGGTCGTCACCCATTATCATTCATTTAAGACCCTTGGCGAACACAGATACTTTTATTATGATTCGACATAGCAAAAAAATTACAGTTACGACGTAAAAACAAAAATAATTATATGGTCAGAGGTCATTACAGCATGAGGACCCTGATTAAAGTGTTGCTACTTTAGAGAGATTGAGAATCATTGAAGTAGAGTGAATAAAGGTCCTTAGCAATATTAGGTAAAACATGTACTCAGACACCTCAAGGTGATTATAAATCAAGTAAAAACTCTTATAGATATTTAAAAAATTAAACTTATTTGACACTATATATTGCAAAACAAAAAATCTCAACATTCTTTTATTTTCATAATTTGCTTAATTCTTGGGAATATTTTATTTATACATGGAATATGTTTGAAATTTTAGACGCATACATTTTCTTCTTGACATCAAACCTAAATATCTCTCTTGTCTTTCTTTCTCTCTCTCTCTTTCTCTCTCTCTGTCTCTCTCCTCTTCTGTGTGTGTGTGTTCCTGTGTATTTTTAAATAAAAGTTTGTATTCTACAATCCTTATTTTTCAAGAGTGTTATAGAATTTATATCCATGAGATATCTTCTACAGCTCTACAAAAGTGAAGAGTTTTCTGAAGCCAGATTTTCTAAAATTTGAAAATTAACAAGAATTTTTTTAGTATGACCCCAGCCAGTTCAGAGGCTGAGGCAGGTTTTTTTTCTCAATCTACTTTTATGTCATTTAGTTACATGCAAGTAATAAGGTCAGTTCTAGGTTAAGGAACAAGCAAGACAATAGATGCAAAGAGTAAAAGAACAAGCAAAGAATTTTCTAACAAGATCTTTTTTTTATGTGAAATTTCTCAATTCACATGTTCTATTATTTTAAGTCTTAATTTCATAAACCATAATTTCTGTTTTAACTCACTCCCCATATGTCTAGTCCTTTTTAATTTTCATTGTGTTGGACATATTTGGCACAAATAGTAACTCTTATAAATCTCTTGATGTTTGCATATAAATGTAGTGTCTCTCACCATTTTCATACATTTTGATGAAAAGAGTAATGCATAGATTCTCTCAAAATGGAAAATAAAACACCATCCTAGAATGCTTTTTATATTGCTACTTAACTGGAAACCCTATGCAAAATAAATAGTGATTTTCAGTTTTGCAGCCATGAAACAGAATCTCAGAATTTTGTAGATAATGCAAGAGTATCATAAAAAGTGTGTCTAAGACATTACAGTTTCACAATACTTCTACTGACTATCAGGTTCATTTGTTTTCATGATGTTAAAATTAATTTTTCATGTCACAGATTATATTTAAAAATTCTATAATACAAAATGCTTGGATCTCTCTTTTTTATTGGATAATTTATTTATATTTCAGATATCCTCTTCCCCCATTTCCCCTCCCTAGAAACCCTCTATCCAATTCCCCTCTACTCTTTTTTACTTTTATATCATTTTGATTACATGCAAGGTCAGTTCTAGGTTGAGGAACTAGCAATACAATAGATGCGAATAGTCAAGGAACAAGCAAGACAATAAACACAAATAGTCAAAGAACAAGCAAGGCAATAAACAAAGTTCCTTGAATACTCTGTGATCACTGTTTCTAAGGCTTATCAGGATGACCAAAATATCTGAGCCAACTTCCCTGTCCTAGACCAAAGTCAGTTTCGTGTCTGAAGCCTACTTCCTTGTTCTAGCTTAAGAGTTAGATTTCTGCCTGAAATTACTTCTTTGTTCTAGCCTAAGAGTTAGATTCCTGCCTGAAATTACTTTGTTCTAGCCTAAGATTTAGATTCCTGACTAAAATTACTTCTTTGTTCTAGCCTAATGTCAGATTCTTGACTTAAGCCCACTTCCTTGTCTTTGGTCAATGTCATATTCCTGCCAAACAGTCTGTTTTCTTGTCTTTTGCCCATGTCAGATTCTTGCCAAGCAGCCCCAAAAGCTCTTTGCCTCTTCCCCTTTTTTGTTTCATAAGCAAGACTGAGCCTGTCTTAAGTCATTCTACCAAGAATGTCTTCCTTACTCATTGTAGAATATGCATTATCAAAATCAAAACAAAATATATGAATATAAATATAAAATAAAAAATATAAATATAAAAGGACTTATGTCTTAGGTTGATAAGGCTCTGTGCAGAGTCTTACCTGTCCTTGGCTTGTCAGCCTGTTAATTTAATAATTCTGTCTGGGGGTTCATTTTCAGTTTCAAGCCATGTACTTTGTCTGCCAACATGTTGATGCTGTTAAAGACAACTTTAATACAATGGGCAGAAATAAAAGTATTCTCAGGACAAAAAGGAATGGCATGATCATGCTATATATGCATTTTCTGAGGTTTGACCAAAATAGAAAAACTGACCTCAGGCCATGGGTAATTTTGTCAGCAGTATCTGCCGCATCAATGCTCAGCAGAGCAGCATTCTTTAAATTCATAACATCACTATGCAAAGTTAAAACATCCAGAGAAGTTTTAGAATCATGCCAAATACACACTGCAAGTGTCTTTAAAACTTTTTCCTAATTTTAATGATCACCACTGTAAATTTTAGAACTAACATGAATCTAATGGTATTTGGCATGACACTCGAGATGGCTCCTTACTCTTAAACTCTGAACCTCCTTCCAATAATTTGAATGGGATAAAGAGCATCAATCCATTGTTCCAAATGCCTATCTAAATCCTTTTGCATATTCAACACATTAGTAACATTTTTTGCTAAATAATTAACAAAAGTGTAGCTGTCTTAATTTCATGTGTCAAAGCAATTGCAGAAGCAGTAGTGGTAGCAATTAATGTAATTAAAGCTGTTATACCAGCAATAATCAAGCCCACTACCCTCTTGCTTCTGCTTAAAGCCTGACTCACTTCTTCCAGTATTTGAAAGCTTTTTTCAGAAGACCAAGGTTCTGTGATACTCAGGGCAATAAAACAAAAGCTGGTTGATAGACTTCCATTACTGACATGCCAGGTTTCCACACACTAACACAATTAGAAAGTGTACAATCAATGCAACTTACATTAAATACTGTAGAAGAAACAAAAGTAATTTTAACTTGACAAAAGAATCCTAACATATGTACTAACACTTGTTTGAAATCCAGATCCTGTCCCAACTTTATCTCTTGCTAACATAACATCATAGAGAACTGCAGCTAACTTCCAAATATGTCTCGGAAAATGTCCAGAACGAGCCTTCCAAATGAAGACTGTTATTTCCAATATTGGATTGATTTCTAGATCGGACCATGATTGACTCTGAATAACTAGTCACATTAAAGAAAAATACAAGAGTCATTATAACTTCTCTTTTTGATTCTCTTGTTCCACAACGTCTAAAAACTTGAAGCAAGGCAGCTTGTCCCACCTCTTAAAACACACTCAGAGTTTTCTCTTTTAGATTTTAGAACAGAAGTCAGGGTGTTGAACAGAGCAGAAGTAGATAAGATGTTAGAGAGAGAGATGAATGAACTCTTTTCTTTTTAAACTTCTTTTCAGGAGAATTATTTAAGCTCCAATAGTTTTAGTTTGAAATGTACCTCTTCTTTCTTTCCATCTTTCTTATCTCTAAAGACTTAGAAAGTTGAGAATTAAACTAACTAATTAATAATTTTTAGATACAGAATCTTATGCAGCCTAAGATGGCTTAAAATATTTTATTGAAATTTAAGATGTCTTTGAACTCTTTTTTTTGTATATATTTATTCATTTATTTTATATGAGTACACTGTTACTGTCCTAAGACACACCAGAAGAGGGCATCAGATCCTATTACAGATGATTGTGAGCCACAGAGTGATTGCTGGGAGTTGAACTCAGGACCTCTAGAAGAGCAGTCAGTGCTCTTAACCACTAAGCCATCTCTCCAGCCTCATCTTTGAACTCTTGATCCTTCTGCTTCTACATGGCAGTGCAAGTTTTATAGAAGTGTGCTACCATACATAATACTAAATATATTTTTTATTACTTTAACATTTCCAAGCTGATATTTGTGTAGAAATTTATTATATGTGAATATACATGATATTTGATAAGCTTAAAAAGAGGGAATTTAAGTCAAGACAAGCATAACAGTGATTGCACACGTCCAGTTTTTTTTTTTTTTTTTTTTTTTTTACAATGAAGGTATTAAAAGGTGATTTATTCTTTTTAAAGACAGCTAATACACCTAAGAGATTGTAGCAGTTTGTGTTTTCTTGAAAGAATGTTTCTTTCTTGTTCTTGCTTAAATTATAATCTCAATAAGGGATTTTTTGTAACTGCAAACCTTGATAGGACAGATTACTTTTTAGAGTTAAAGAAGTCCAAATTGGTTCTTCTCTGCGTACAACTGTCTCAGCCACCATGGTCTGTCCTGCTCAAGCTGCTCATTTGCTGTCGTACGTCCTACCTGGATATTTTATTGTCTATAGCATAGCTAGCTAGCAAGTAACTATATTTACAGCCTTTTCAAAATCTAGTCTTTCAAATATGCATCTGTGGTATTTGTTCTTTACTTTAACAGAGTTCTTCAAAGAATAAACATTACCGATTTGAGGAGCGCATCATCTTGTCCATGTAAGTGGAAGTGCAGCTCTGTTCCCCATTGCTTTATTTAACAATGCTAAAAGCTCACCATTTCCAGAGGACCACCTTCCATAAGGAACAGACTCAAAGCTCATTCACCTTACATCAGCTGGACTTACAGTTCATTCTGGATTTCATCCGATTAATCCTGCTGCTTAAAGAGCAATTAGTGGTCCACTGGGATAGGGTTATTTTCTGAAACAACCAGAGCCAAATGAACTTTAGGAAGTGTGATTATTATGAATATCTTTAAAGATAAATAATAAAGAAATTTCCAGGTGTCTTCTGGGTATTTTGATGTTTGAAATATTTGTTGACTGCACCAAAAAATGAGTACCAAATAAAAGTGTTATATTTATCTTTTCAGAGATTAATTATACTTGCCTAGGCTTCATAATTAATGCTTAAAAGTCAGTCTTCTTTCTGAATCTTTTAGGTTTTTCTTTGTAATATAGAAAATTACATTTTAACACACAAGGATATAGAATTGTGGGTAGATTTTAACATGTGTTTGAATTTTAACAGCCAATAAAAGGTAATGTCAGTATCTGAATCCAGACAAGTTTGGGTTCAAATATAGTCCATGTAAGTACAAATCATTAAAAATTTTTTAAAGTATATTTGTCTGAATTTACTTAGTTCTATGGATTATAACTGACAATATCCAAAATGATAGGCAGATGCCTTCCCAGCCTGGTTCCTATTGCCCACCTTTACATCGCTACCTTACACCTACACTACACTTAGTTTCTTTGAAACCTCTATCCCTGCAAAACTTTGTATTGTGTCCATGTTTAGCACTGATTTGTGTCAGTGTTCTTCCTGTTGTCATTGTCCATAACAAGTGTGTCCTATGTGTTTTGAGTTACAGACATAAAGTCAATGTTTATGAAGTACTAGTGTGAAGAACTAGAGGGAAAATGGTAACTAATGGGAAGGGGAGGGAAGAGGATGTGAGAGGATAGTTCAAAATTAATTTTATTTATGCATGAAATGATCTTATGAACTCCTATAGACCATTACTAAAGAAAAAGAGGCAAATTCTCCCTCTCCCAGGAATCATTTGGTGTCTGTAGTTCTTTGTCAAGGGGTTGGATCTTGTGAGATTCCCTCACCCATCTATGTTAACAAATCTATTGTTATTGCCATTGTTTGGGTTTTATTTATTCAGTCATTTCTAAGACAGACTGTTTCAAAGTAGACTTTCTGGTACTTGGGCTCTTCCTATCTTTGACCTCCCAACCACAGGCTTTTAAATAAATCCATAGTATTATACCTTCCTACTGCAGAGAGGGACTCAGTGCAGCCAGAAAACACTCAATAACCTCTGAACAGTCCTTTTGCACTAGGGAACCTATCTTTCCTGACAGGTTGTTTTTATAGAGTCTAAGTTCCATAGCAGGATGAAAGCATGTCTTTTCCCCTAGCTGCTTTCTTAGTAACCTTCACTGCTATGAAAGCTAGTTGTTTTTCTGTTTAATTTCCCTGCCCCCCCAACTCCATACAAATTAGATTTTAGGCTTTGTAGAACTGTGTTATTGGACTGACCTTCTGTTATTTTTGAGCGACCTGTCTTAACTCTCAAATGTGATTTTTAATTCCTTCATGTCTCACACCACCAAACATGGTCTAGGAGGTGTTTCTTACTTTTTACCTTATAACCTTTTAGTTTTTCTAATCTTTTCAGATGTGCTATCACATGCTCCTTAACTTTCTACTTATCTTGTCTCTTTCCTTTTTACCTTGAATATTCTCATGCACAGTCATACAGAGGATGCTCCTAGTATTACATCTAACTGAGGGAATAAGAAAAACACTTGATGTGCTAGAAACCAATGTGAGGAAGGATCTGCTACAGAAAGACAGCCAGAAAATCCTCGCAGATGAGAAACTGGTTTAGTTTAGAATGTAATGACATGCTAAATTAGTCATTCAATACACTGAGACAGAATATTATAGGAAATATGATTAGGAACTGAATAAACAATGCCTACAGAAGATAACCTTGTTAACTATTGTGGGCAAGGGAAAAGGTAGGACATAGTAAGCAAGGAGAAAATAAGGACATCAAAAAGACTAAAGAGAACAATCCATGTCATTTATGATCATCTCACACATTAAAATCCCCAAAATTTAAGAAAAGTACAATGGTAATCCCCTCCCCCAATAATTTGTAATATAATCTGCAGAAGAGAGGATTTATGTAAATATTAAGGGTTAGATCAATGCAAACTCTAGAGTTATTTTTCAAAGCCAGGTTCACACCACCTAAGGTTTCCCAGAGCTGCCAAAACATTCTTAGAGTGAAAAGCAGATCCTTAAAAGCAGAAAATATAAGAACAGTGTTTTGTGTTTAGTGTCAGACAATGGTGGTCATTGTGAGGGTTAGCTCTAGTGTTCACTGTGATGGACAGTCAACCCTAGTGGTCACTGTGGTTATCAGTTTTCGGTTCCATTGTCACGTTGAGTGATAGTGTGTACAATTGTGGTCAGTTGTAGTGTTCACTGTGATGGCAAGTCATAGTGAGTGTGTGAGCAAGTGAGCCTCTGTTTCCTGTGCCTTCTCTTCAGAGCTTTCCTTTTGTTTGCCTTGTCCAACTCTGATGTGTTCATTGTTTTATCCTAATGTGTATTATTTTATGATTATCCCTTAGAAGCCTGTTTATGTTCTAATGAGAGACAGAGATCCAGAAGGGAACGTAGATGGAGAGAAACTATGAGGAGCAAGTGGTTTGGGGTGGGTATAATAAGGATATGTTACATAAAGAAAAAGCAATATTCAATTAAAAAGTAGAAAAGTGTGGGTAAAAGCTATATTCAATAAAAAAAGAAGAAAAGTGTGGGTAAGATAAAAAGAGAAGAATACATCAAAGCTAATGAGAGTTTTTGGCAGTAGTATACCTGTTAAAGATGGCACATATTTCATCAGCTTTCAGGCATTAAGAAATCAATATTGTTGACAAAATATAGGCAACACACTTACTCTATGTGTTGGTTATATTTGTGTCAACTTGGCATAAGCTAAATTCATCTGAGAATAGGGAACACCGATATTTTAAAAATGCCTCCATAAGGTCTGGCTATAGGCAAGCCTATAGGGCATTTTTTAAATTAGTGATTGATGTGGGAAGGTCCAAAACATTGTGGGTGATACCACTTATGTGTTTGTGGTACTAGATTCTACAAGAAAGCTGGCTGAGCAAGCTAGGAAGGGGAGATCAGTAAGCAATATTCCTCTGTGGCCTCTGCATCAGCTCCTGCCTCCAGCTTTCTGCTCTGTTTTTTAGTTATTATTTTGACTTCTTCAAGGCTGAACAGATCTGAGGAAGAATAAGCTAAATAAACCTTTTCCACCCCAAATTGCTTTGGTTCTGATATCCCATCAGAGCAATGGTAACTCTACTTAAAATATTCTACATCTAAAAATTCTTCAATATCTGTATTGTGAATGTAAACCGACATCTCATTCCACATAGCACTGTATCATTTTTCCAGATACTGAGGCACTAAATAATTGAGAAATATGAAAACATACTACCAAGAAACTCAGTGTTTCAGTCTGGAAGTAGTGTACTGAGTGGCTTTGGGAGGTAGCATAAAATCATGTTGGCACTGAGGTAGCTAAAGCCACTGCCTTGCATATATCTTGGGGCCTCATGTCTCTTAGGACTGTAGGAAGATTTATAAATTAACCTCAATTATTTTTGAGTTGAATGGTCACTCATTGGAAGAAAAATTGTTGTATCCAGTGTTATAGACTAGGGATATATTTAGATGAGAGAAAATGGAAACACACAGTTGAAAACTTGAGAAGCAAAAAGAGAGGTGGATATTTATCAAAAATGGAAGAAAAGCTATTTGGGGGAAGTTTTTATTTGTTTGGGATTTTGTTTGTTTGTTTTCAGTTAAGGACAAGTTAATGATAAAACATCTTAGTTTTTTATGCTCATCTAAAAGCTTCCTATTAGACTCAGCTTTTCAAACTCAGAAGGCTGATATAGGATACCCAAGACTGCATGGTTCATGTTCTTTGTCAGTAGATTTGCTGCTTACAGGAGGCAAAGGGATGCTTTCAAATTTAACAGATAAGGAATTGCAGTTTATAGACCAGTCCTAACAACATATGGTAAGTCTGTGAGGACTGATTTGAAACTGTAGTCATAAGCAGTAGAAAGTGTACAGTCAAAAGCAAGCCTTGCTGGATCTCTACTGGAGGACTAGCGGCAACTGAATGGACAGCTGCATCACATGTCTGGGTAATGGGGTAACCACAGAGTCCAACATAGATTTTCAGATTTATATCTTAGTACGTCCCAAGGATTCTCATCTTTGTCTGGGTGAAACTTTGTATTCCACTCTGGGTGCTATTTTCTATTTGGACCAAATAGAATAAAATGCATCTGGGTAGGAATGTTGTAAATATCAATGGAAATTGACAATAGTAAAAACGAGTAGGGTGTGATTCTTAGATATGTTTAGTAATCACTGGTTGTCATTGAGATGATATTGATAATTCTCACAGTAGAGTTACCTATATTACTTTGAGAAATTCTCACTCATGAGGGTTCTATCTATATTATGATGCTGTATATCTTCTCTATTTCTTATTTATACAGGAACAAAGGATTGCTGTTTTTCTGTTGTCTCTGCTACACTCACCAGCAGCAGAATCAGTATTTTGTGATTACTATCTATAGTGGTCATTTTAAATATTTATATACGAGTTTCCTGCATTATTATTTTTAGTTACAGCTGTAAATGTTTCTTCAATCAGAAAAAAATAATGGTGCAAGCTGATCTGTAAATTAATTTCTCTGGCTTGGATACAGTATCTCCCTGGTTTCCAGCACAACACTGCCAAAGTTTTGGTTGATAAAGGATGCGACTTTGGTATATATAGCATTATATGTAGTTTAAAAAGTGAATCTACATTTCAACTACAAAATACTTCAAGCTGGTGTGCTATAGAGCCAGAGAAACAATGTTCACCGTGGAGTGGCATCTTAATGAAAATCAGAAGTTTAATTTTCCTTAAATTTTTTATTTTTCTCTTTGTTGTAATGTGTTCTTTGACAATTATATATTATTTCAGTTAAATATATTTTACTATATAATTAGCTTGCAAAGTAACAATCCAAATTACTGGTATTGTGACAGCTCTCACAAGACCTACACAGGTTCACATCAAACTAAATACCAGCCTGGGAATGAGGGACTGTACACAAAAAGATATTTGCAACTGATAGTGGCTGGAACAGGAACAATTTTTTCTCTGTGGTAGTGTTATTGATTATAACAACTACACTCTATGGAAGACTCCATGCCCAGGTATAATTGACAAAAGAAAAGACAAAAGCCAACGAACTAAACAAACACACAACCAAAAAAAAAAAAAAAACCAAAAAAACAAAAACAAAAAAAAACTGTGTTTGTCTAAGTGTGTGTTTATGTGTGCATTCGTTTTGTATTTATATTTTTATCTTATTCTTTCTCATCTGTTTTGTTGGATTTTTGAAAGAGAGAAAGGGAGGTAGGAAGAATCTGGGAGGAGTCAGAGGAGGGAAAGAATAAGCACAATATGCATTACATCAAGAAAAAAAGAGTTACAGTCCACACCCAAATCATATTTGGAGTCTATTGTCTGAAGAAACCAAGATTATGACATCAATTAAACAACAAAATAGTTAGGGAAGAATGATACCTATGTTAGTCTAAACTTTACTGATTTCTCAGGTTAACACATCAATTCAAATCTCTGCAGGAGTTAATTAATGAAGAGTTGGTGTGAAACCTCTACTTCTCAAAAACATGTCTTTGGAAATTATTAAGTTAAAAATGTAGTCTTCTATTTGTGTGCATATGCATTGTCAGGCTGATGGTTTGGAAGCTCATGCATGTTTAAATGCCTGTTGAATGAGACTGCAGAAGTGATGGAATTGGTGGGTTAAGAGTAGTTTTTCAATTAATTTGTTTGTTTATTTACTTTACATGCTGACACAGCCCAAGTCTTCCCAGTTCCCCCTCACATGTCCTTCCCCCTCCCTCTCCTACCTTCACCCCTCAGAAAGGGGAGATCCCCCTGGGTACCAACCCACCTTGGCACCTCAAGTCACAGCAAGACTAAGCATATCCTCCCAGTGAGGTCAGACAAGGCAGCCCAGTTAGGGGAACAGTATCCACAGGCAGGCAACAGAGTCAGGGTAAGCTGCTGTTGTAGTTGTTGGAGGACCTGCATGAAGATCAAGCTGCACATCTGCTACATATGTGCGGAAAGTAGATAGTATGAACTGACAATAATCAACTAGGCAGAGAAAGGTGAACTAGGATTAGAATGGCTGAAGGGGTTATTAGAGGTAAGCACTAGAGTCCTTTTCATTTACTTTTTCTTTTTCACCCATTCTTTTTAAAATACAGATCCTGGACTTGTCAATGCCTTCCCCATTAGAGACCAACAGTGGAACTGGACTTCACTAGAGCAGTCAACCCAATGGCCCCCTTCAAATTCCAGTGGCAGTGTGTCCTCCACATTCTATCTCACAGGCATCCCTGGCTATGAGGAATTTCACCACTGGATTTCCATCCCATTCTGCCTTATCTACATTATTGGGGTAACAGGAAACTCTCCATCTTGCACATTGTACGTACTGACCCCAGGCTCCACGAGCCTATGTATTACTTCCTGGCTATGCTTTCACTCACTGACATGGCCATGTCCCTGCCTGCTATGGTGTCACTTTTCAGGGTGTTGTGGTCAATTTCCCAAGAAATCCAGTTTAATGTTTGTGTGGTCCAAATGTTTCTGATTCATACTTTTTCCTTCACTGAATCATCTGTGCTCTTGGCCATGGCCCTTGACCGTTATGTGGCTATCTGCCACCCTCTGCGATATGCTACCATTCTCACGCCAAAACTTATTGCCAAGATTGGAATTGCAGCCTTGCTTCGGAGTGCTATTCCACTCATTCCTCTCCTGGTTCGTCTAGCATTCTTTTCCTTCTGTCGCTCCCATATCCTTTCTCATTCTTATTGTTTGCACCAGGATATAATCCGCCTTGCCTGTGCTGACATCAGGTTTAATGTTATATATGGAATGGTTGTGATTCTTATGCTGTGGGGTATGGATTCTTTGGGTATTTTAATAACTTATGGTTTCATCCTTCACTCAGTGTTGAGAATTGCATCCCGGGAGGGTAGGCTTAAGGCACTTAACACATGTGCATCCCACATCTGTGCTGTGCTCATTCTATATGTGCCCATGATAGGGTTGTCTATCGTCCATCGTTTTGCCAAACATTCCTCTCCCTTTGTTCACATTTCATGGCTCATATTTACTTAATGGTGCCACCAGTGCTCAACCCAATCATCTATAGTGTGAAGACCAAACAGATCCGACAAGGAATCCTCCATTTGATCTGTCCCCATAAAATCAATTCTTCTGCAATGTAAGCATATCATCAAGGCAATAAGATATTGGTACTGATGTTGTGATGCCATGGTAAATTTTGGCATGTTGTGTTCAGACAAAACATACGCAAAGCAAAATTAGAGGCAACTCAGTTACAGCATGTTCTTTAGCACTCACTGTTGATCATTAGGACTAGATAGGATGACCTCACACATCCTTTTAAAGTCAGAGTCAGTTATTAATGTATTAGAGAGAAATATGATGCAAATCCCTGGCTTTTCTGTTCTTGCCTGTACTAACCTTAAGTTTCATATAAAGAATCTATCCTCAAAATTTTCATTGAATCAGCAAAACTCAGGTTCCTTTTGCTTTTTGACATTTGATAATGTTTGGCATAAAACTTTACATGACCTTTTGCATTTCAATATTATTAATTATTATTATTGTTTAACATATATTTATTCAGTCATAATTTATAGATGATAACAACTAGATACAAAGTGTTAAGAATTGCACTTATACCATAAGTCATAGAAGAAGTTGTTAGCTGGCATGCTGCCTATGTGTCATCTTTGAAAAGAATGGCATGCAAATTCTTTCTGATCTGGAATGCACATTCTCTTTAGAAGGGATCAACATCAATATCAATTTTCTTTACTTGTTTTGTGGGAATGACTTTAACTTTATAGAATTCTGAAAGTAATTTTGCCATATTCTCATAGATTTTTATGTGAAGCCAAAAACTACAATCCATTAGTTTAATTCATGCTTTAATAAGAATTCAGGGTGAGGAACACATTTAAATATTTTCAAATGCAGGTGAATAAGGATTAATTATTCAGAATTTTGGAAGAAGAAAACATGATATTCCAGATACTTTCTGTAAGTGACTTTTCATTTTTGTTGTGTTTGTTTAATATTAACATTTTATTTAAAATTTTTATACAATATATTTTGCTTATGTTTTCCTCTCAACTCCTTTCAGATCCCCTGATGTCTCTGATCACTAGTTAAAACAAAATATTCTATCTTTGTAATAATTCAGTTCATATATGTTTATAAAATATAGAATAATACCTGGAAATGTTCAGTTTTGCTAATACATATATCTCAATAGTTGGTTTGAATAAAAGAATAAAGCAGAACCTGATGTAAAGATGCTTTGTATCTTCTGATCTCTTCTTCCTTGCTAACTGGTAATGTATGCTCATATATCTTATTCTAGCTACTATCCTAGAATTTGACTTGCCTTAGTGTGAAAGCAGTCTTTAACAATTATTGGATGTATAAACATTGAAGAAATAAACAAGACACTGATTTTTAAAAATGGGTAATTTGGGTGTTATCTTTTTAATACTAATATTGTAATGAAATCACACTTAATGCAATATAAAGATGGTAGAAAATTGAAATTAGGATTTTCAAATTCCAATCAGTTGGAGGATTAGGATTTTAAATTCCAGGCATTCACTCACAGGGTTCCATGCTGTTCCTTGATGGATTTTTTCCCACTAATGTCTCATTTCTCCAAGTTTTATCCTTTACTTGAGCCTACTTGTTATTTTTCTATTTAGGCACATTAAATTTGACCAAAGAAGCATTAATTTAAAAAAATTCAAGAACTATTAATCTCATATACAAGAACATCCACTTTCTAAAATAATTACAATAAAGTTTCCTTTAAAGAATCATTTTGAGAAAATAACATTATTTAGCAATTGGAAATTATATAAATGTAGAAGAATTTAATTCAGTAGTATGGCTGCTCTGGCAAGGGATCATATATCCAGCTGGAATACAGACAGGCCACACACCTTTAATCCCTCTGGCTGGAATAAGACATGCCCTTAATACCTACTTTAGTATCTGTATCTAAAATATAGACACATCTTTAGTATATCTTTAATTCCAAACAATGAAATCTAATTGAGGGGTAGACACTGTGACAAATCATAAAAGGGTTTGACAGACTGTCTTAAATAGGGTAAGTCCAACTTTCACAAAAACTGTAAAGAGAGGCTACTAAAAAAAGCAGTGAGGGAGAGAGAATTCAATTCGATTTAATTCAATTCAGTTCAGTTATGCTCAGTTCAGTTTGGTTTAGTTCAGTTGAGTGTAGTTGTGGACAGTTTAGTTTAGACCAGAGTGGTTGTGTTCCGAGCAGTTCTGTTCCTGGAGTGCACAGTCAGTCTTTTCAAGTATAGCAATTCAGTCAGAAGCCAAGAGAAGTCAATTTGAATCTGGTAACTTGGAGGGGATTTGAGCAAGAACAGCTGAGTTGAACCATCCAGCCAGAGTTCAAAAAGAGTTAGAAAGAGTGAGTTTATTAAATAGTAAGTTTCAAAGGCTGAAACATTCTAGGTTAGATGATGGAGGCTGGAAGCTGAAGTCTTCTAGGTACAGATTTGCAGAAGATTAGATTGTGTGGAGATTAGAAGCTTCTGTGTTTAGGCATAGAGATAGTTAGAAAAGCTCTAGGCTCAGCCCAAGACATTTATTCACACAGCTTGTACTTTGCTCTCATCCCATCCCTTTATCTGAGGAAATAAAGGGAAAGATTAACATTTACACATAAGGTAGAGTTATTTAAATATGAAATGCTTTAAAATCACACTTAAATACAAACTATTTTTTATTTCATTTAAACCAATTTCTTTATTCTTGATAATTTCATTCATGTACAATTAAATACTGTCTCTACTTAAGTCTTCCTATATTTTCCCCAAATGTAACTCCAATTTTTTTTGATAACTCAGTACATCCAGATAGTTCATGGGGCACATGGGGTTGTGATTGTTCACTGGTGCATGGGAAAACTATAAGTAGTCACATTTTCATGGTATTATTTTAATACCCCTTTCATCTATCCACTGCCAACAACTTATCAAAAAGTTATGAGACATGAAGATCATCTGGCCATATTGCTTGAAGTTTGACTGTATTAATTTTGTTCAGGTCTTGTGCAGTTAATCATAGTTTCTTAACCATCATGAGTATGATACTATAAATATAGAAATGTTAAACATTTTTATGGCTTTATTTCTGAAATATTTTTATGAACTTTCTTGTTAACTAAATCATGCAATTGAGCAATTAAGCCTGTATATTTTTAATATAGTTTTTTATAACAATTTTTTCATACAATTTATTTTATCAAATCCCTTCTCTAGCCCAAATATGTGCTAGAGAAGCTATTTTAAATATACACATGCACATACAGGATATATGTATATATTTCAAATTTTTATTACTATGTTGCCTCCTGTAACTCATTGTTAGATCAGCATTATATTTATTACAAGTCTCAAGAAAAACATTTATAAAACATATATTATTAAAATTAAGGAAGTCATTCATAGCAAAATACATTTGGTCAGGGTGAGTGATTGTTCATATCAATGAATAAATGAGTAGATGGCTTCCTGGAGTTTTTCTCATCATGTGAAAATGCCACCTGGTGATGTCATTATGCTGGTCTTGTTCAAGCAATGGTATTGGCCTGGTTAGGCATGCTCTATCTGCATGGGGAAAGACTTCAGATGGTGCTGATACATGGCTGATTGTTATGGTCCTTCTAGTGGGATGTCATGGTTATGTGCTTCAGGACAGAAATCTGGTCCAGAGCTAGTTCAAACTCCTGATGTTCTCAGTTATGACAGGGTTCTGAAATTTTGCTACAATTTAACCAGTTCTTTCTGGTAGCATGGTCCACTGCTCCACAGGACACTACCTAGAAACAGCCATCCTTAGTCTTATGGTTCTTATAGTGTTCCCATCTTCTGGAACTTAGGCACAAGAGTCACATTACAGATGTGACAATTTGCAGTGGGTACTTTCTGATACTTACTCTCTATAATTTTACCAGTTGTGGCTCTCTGTATTAATCTCTACCTATTATTAAAAAAGAAGGAGGATGTCTTAATTAGATTTTTACTGCTGTGGACAGACACCATGACCAAGGCAACTCTTATAAGGACAACATTTAGCTGGGCTGGCTGACAGGTCCAGAGGTTCATTTCATTATCATAAAGATGGGAACATGGGAGCATCCAGGCAGGCATGATACAGGAGGAGCTAGAGTTCTACATCTTCATCTAAATGCTGCTAGGAGAAGACTGACTTCCAGGCAGCTAGGAAGAGGGTCTTAAAGCCCATGCCCACAATGACACACTTCCTTCCCAAGGCCATATCTACTTCAACAAGACCAGGAATCCTAATAGTGTCACTTCCTGGGCCAAGAACTTTAAAAGCACCACAGAGGAGGAGAAAAGGAGGAGGAAGAGGAGGAGAGAGAAGAGGAGAAGGAAGAAGAGGAGGAGGAGAGAGGAGGAGGAGGAAGAAGAAGAGGAAGAGGAGAAGGAAGCATTGACATACGGAGAAATTTCATAATGTCCTTCCTAGGGGGAGGTGTCCAATGGCTGCTGAGAATGGGAGAATCTATTTCATCTTAAAACAAGGTCTAACAAAAATTTTCCAACTCCATATAGTCAGACCTGGATACATGTGTGAATTAGTGATGCTAAATAAATCAATAGGCTGGATACACACACACAAATATATATATATAATATAGATGTAATACCCATTTAAGAAAGTTCTCAAAATTATAAGATGGCACTTTTTTATTTTTTATATTATTCAAGTATTATTTGGTATTTTCTTTTAATTGGTACAGATCACTTCATTAGTTCTCTTATTCATTCAATCTTTTCATCTAATACCTTAGAGAATAAAACATATTTTAACAACAGTGTGAAATAGTCACTTTGATATACATGCAATATAGAGACTTTGTTTATGCATAAAGAAAGATGCCTTGATAAAAGGTTTGTAGGACACTCAGTTCATCAGTAAAACCAGTAGACCATGTATATTTGCTATTTTGTTGAACATACAACATAGTTTGTTCCTACACTGCAGGGAAATATTTTATTTTTTTCTTATTCAAAAGTGAACATCTTTTAGTAAAGAAATGGTTTAAATTTCAGGCTTATCTCTCATAGTCTTCTAGATGTAAATGTAAACACCAGGCAGAATAGGATGCAAATATCATGACAGTTAGTTATTGGGAACCAAACTAGGGAAATTACATGTGTTTATAAGAGAACAAGAGAAACTAAGCCATGATTGGTATACACATGTGTCCAGAAGCTTAAAGAGGAGGAAGTGAATCTGAGGCCAATCTTAGCCTCTGAAGAAAACCAGTTCACAAAATTATAAGCAAACTTAAACTATAAAACATTAGAAATACAAAGAAAAAGTTAAAGAGCCAAATAAACCCACTGAATGTTACTCTAAGCTTTCCATGATTTATCTAATTGAGAACAACCCTGACAGACTTTTATATTTTCAAATCAGAATATTGTACTATGAGGGATTATGAATTGACTTAATATGTCAATCTGATCTATTGCCAAGCAGTCATTTTCATTGTATCAGAGTCACAGTCCTTTAGACTGATGTTACCTACTTCAGCAATGCTCTCCTGTAGGTGGAGAGTATAGCAACCTGGTTTCTCTACTTCCTGAGTCTTAGATACATATTCATTCTATTTTCAGACATTATTATATAACTCAGATGTTTCACAAAACAGCATGTTTGTGACATTTTTAATCCAAACAAAATAAAATCCTAGAATGTAAAACTAAAGCAGTTTTAGTACATGAGTGACTTATAGTTTGTAAGAAATAGATATTTTCTGGAAATACAAGGGGAAGCATTTGAATGATGAGCAAATCGATCATTGATTTCTGGGAGGAGAGATAGTCTCCCAAGGATGAGCTTCCTTGTAAACTGTCCAATGCAGAGTGCTCAGCCTTGAAAACATACACACACAAACAATAAATAAATAAACTTAGCAGATTCTGTTTACACATATTTGTGCATACATGTACATGTATAAGTAGGTATATAGCAAACATAATCAAAGGCCAAAGAGGTTATCAATTTAAGACTGGGGAATAGGGTTTTAAGGGAGGTGGGGAAGGGAGGGAGGAAATAAAAGAGAGTCATATAACTTTGTTCAAATTAAAGCATTAGAAGTTAAAACAACAAAGCAATGTATTTTATGCATCGGCTCTGACATAAAGTGTATATCTAGGAGCTTATTATATGACCATTGGGAGTTATTATTTGATTAATTGAATTGTTTATTTAGTGAGTTTTTATGAATTCATTCATTTCTGTTGTTCTTGATAATTAGTAATTTCTGACTTGACAAAGCTATTATTTTATTCTCTCTATGAATAACTGATGTAGAAACAATACATATAGCATAAAACATTTAACTTACTTTAGTATGCTTATTTCCCCTTGATTACTATAGTATGTTGATATATTCCTCAAAGGTACTTCTGTTTCCTGTTATCTTCCTCTTTATGTCACAACAATCGACTTTGGAAGTAATATATATTCCATAATTTTATTATTTTAAATTTTACAAATTCTTTTTTATTTAATTTTTCATACAATATATTTTATTATATTCCCTCCTATACCAGTTCCTCCAAGATTCACTCTACTGCCCTACACACCCAATTTACATTCTTTCTCTTTTGAATTCTATTTAGTGTTTTTACTGAATGTTAGGTATTCCAGGGCTAGATCTGAAGCAGACTGTTTTGGATTTTTATTTAAGCCTCATTTTCTATTTTGGATTCCCTGTTCTTTGCTGTTTCATTAGACTTGAATAATGTTCGAGAACAGGGTCCCACTACACGCATCCTTATCTCTTTGGTCTTTATTCCATAAACAATAGGGTTCATGGTTGGGGGTATCAGTAGATAGAGGTTTGCTAGAAGGATGAGTGTGTGCCTAGACACATGGTGTCCAAAGCGATGGGTAAAGAAAGAGAAAAAGGCCAGTGTGTAGAATATTAAAATGACGCAAATGTGAGCTCCGCAGGTGCCAAAGGCTTTTGTCCGTGCTTCCCTTGATGGCAGGTGTAGAACTGTTTTCAAGATTAGCCAGTAGGACAAAGAAATGAAGACGAAGTCCAGCCCTGTAGTGAGGAGAGCAGCTGAGAGACCATAAATGCTATTTAAGGTAAAGCTATTGCAAGCCAACTTGGCAATGGCCATGTTCTCACAGTATGTGTGACGGATAATGTTGCTTCTGCAAAAGTCCAAGCGGAGAATAAGTAGAACACCTGGAGTAACAACAGCCACACTTCGAGCTATCAGCACTAGACCAACCTTGCCAATGAGAGAGCCTGTAAGCAGGGATGCATAATGCAGTGGTGTGCAGATAGCCACATAGCGATCAAAAGCCATGGCCAGTAAGATAGCAGATTCAGAGAGGAACAGAGCATGGACAAAAAACATCTGTGTAAGGCAGGCAGGAAAGGTGGCTGCCAGGGGGCCCTGCCAGAAAATGAGCAACATTTGGGGTACTGTGACAGTACAGAGGAGGACATCATTTAATGCCAACATGGCCAGGAAGAGATACATTGGTTCATGGAGGTTCCGGTCACAGACCACCACTGCCATGACCAGCACATTGCCTAACACAGCCAAGAAGTACATGAAGCTGAAAGGGATGGACATCCAAATCTGAATATCTTCTAATCCCGGCACACCAGTAAGCAGAAAGAAAGTGAGCCGAGTAGGTGTAGTGTTGAGTTCTGTAAGAGAGGTGCAGGAAAGTTTGTTACATGAGAACAAACGATGCAGACTAAACTGATTTAATGCTTTAATGTTAGTAAGTACCAAATATTTTTGGTGTGATGCAGAGGAAGAATAAAAACCATAAATGAGATCATTATAACTGAGCTAGTGTATGGAATGTCTTCTGACAATCCTTTTTGCAGAACAATTTTCTTTGAAACTGTGGGTAAAGTTTTTACAAGCCATTTTATTTATTTATTTATTTGTTTATTTGTTTGTTTGTTTGTTTGTTTTGATTTTTCGAGACAGGATTTCTCTGTGTCTCCCTGGCTGTCCTGGAACTCACTCGGTAGACCAGGCTAGCCTCGAACTCAGAAATCTGCCTGTCTCTGCCTCCCAAGTGCTGGGATTAAAGGCGTGCGCCACCACTGCCCGGTAGCCATTTTCTGTGATTGTAAAATACTCACTTTCTGTGACTGATGCCCTTTGTTACAACCAAATAATTTTATTTGGTTTTGGAACGTTTATTCTAAATGTCTATATCTGCTAACTAATAACTACAAAAGCATGGTTTTCTTCCTTTCTCCATCTAGGTAAAGGCTGGAAAAAACATCACATTTTTTGAATCATCGCCTGGTATATAACTGGCAACAATTGCTTGCTAATTCCTTTTAAGATAATAACTTGTATAATCTTCTGCTTTCTCCTTTCCTGCTTCCCTTTCTCTCTTTCTCTCTATCTTTATGCATGTGTATGCATGAGTATGTGCATGTGTACAGGTATGCCTGTGTGTATATGTGCATGTATGGGGATGTCATGCATGGTATGTCATGGTATACCATGGTATCCAGTGCATGCAAAGGTCTGAAAACAACTTTCAGGACCCCATGTAGGTCCTAGGAATTGATGGCACATTTTCAGTCTTAGCATTAAGCAATTTTCTTTGATAAGCCATCTAATGGGTCCCAAGAGAGAAATTCTTATTTTATACCTGAAAGTTTGGAAATTGTTATTGTTGCCCTAATTTTTTACTATCAAAAGGAATAATTTGATTAACTTCTCTCTCATTCAAATTCTCAAAGACAGTAACTGAACAAACATAAAATTTAAATTACATTACAAAAGTTAAATTATTCATCTTCACATTAATACTGCTTCTCAAGGATCAGGACATAGAATCACATAGAAATCACCCCATTGTAGATTTTCATTTAAAGAAAGCCACAGCAGAGAATCAAGGCTCACCACTACCCATTACGTAACATTGTTAAGGTTTTCCATGGGGCAGAAAAATGTCTATTTCATTCAGATCTATCAAGAGAAATAGATGAGAATGCAGTAATATTTTTATAACCATGGGTCTTGTTTTTATAATGTTATTGAAAATTGTAATGATGCTGAGGGCCATACAGGGGGAATGACAAATGGCTGTAGAACCCATGGAATACAGCCCACAGGTTACCAGAGCTACATGGGTGAGCCTCCATGTCGTACAACTCCAAGGACTGTGTCCCGAGAACTGCATGATGTTGTGAACTTCTGCTCTGTTTGCTACATTCTCACTTGTCTTAATCCAAGAATTATTAGAAAATTCAAACTTGGTTTCCAGTCTCTCACTGGGCAATATTTCTGGTACTCACAATAATCTCTTTCAGGCATTGCTGATGAAGCACATTAATCATTTGATCACTAACCTAGAGAAGAACTTAGAAATATAGATTGTCAACAATTACTACCACCCTTAGAAAATACTTGGAAAAATAAAATTGTTAGTGGAGCTGGGTGGAGATGTTTTTGCCACTGGCTCTGATGCAAAAAAAAAAAAAAAAAAAAAAAAAAAAAAAAAGTCTGAGGAACAATTTGAAATTCAGAAAGGCACACTCTGATTTGTTAAGCTAGGAACCCTTTGTCGTCGGGGAACAGGAAGAGTGGCAACGCTGGACTCTCACTGAGGCTGGACCGGTGGTAATAGATTTCTTATACCCATTTTTGTCCTCAGCTTCCTGATATTATTTGTTAAGAATTGCTGATAAGAAGATATGAATTTTTAGGATTTAAATTAAATATGACTGATTCTTATATAAAAGTTTAGATTTGTGATTCTTTTAAGATTTTTATAAGATTACTTTTAAAGATAAATAATAAAATAATGACTCCTTTCTTTGTAACCACAGATTACTGCCTGCCAGTAAGAGAAACTGGCTGAGAAAACTACCTTGCTCGCTCACACTTTGTTGCTCTATAACAAGTTGTTTAGTTACGAATGTACGTGGGTTTGGAGAATAATTTATTTTCTTTACCTGCACTATGTAATGTTATTTGTTGTAAAGGTATTAGAAAACACACTGGTTTTTCATAATCATTTACTAAAAGAAAGCTAAAATGTAATCACAGTGTAATTATATACTGCTTGAAAGATTTTGCTGGGATATATAAGCTACTGAAGAAAGAATGAAGTATGTTGGCTGGAACAACGTTTCTCCTGTTCATCAACTCTGTGTGTATGTGTAAGGTTTGTGTGAATGGGGACTGGAACATTGTTCCTCCACGCATCAACGGTGTGTATGTATGTATATGTGTAAAGTTTGTGTGAGAGAGGGTCGGAACATCCATCAACTATGTGTATGTGTAAGGTTTGTGTGAATGGGGACTTGAATGTCCCTTTTGCTCTCTTGTTTTCTTTCACTCTCTTTTCACTACTTCCACTTTTTGCTCTCTGCCTTAGTTATAATGAGGAATAAATACATTTTATTTTTTACTTCAGGGACGCACACATGAAATAGATAATAGAAGTAGGATAACTATTGCTTAAAATACAGTTAGGTCCACTGTTTCCTCAAACACATGAAGTAGAAAATTTGCACTCTCTAGCTTTGTTTGATAACAACCACACAGAAAATATAAGCTATTTAAATAGAAGACAAACCATGTAACACACTAGTAACTGCCATTGTAGTAGCAAATGGTAATATTTGGAAACTTTTATGAATGCTTACTAATAAGCCTTTCTCTAAAGTTAAAATAAGCTTTTCATGCAATGAAACATAAGGATACAAACTACTCTACTTAGTTCATTATGCCAGTTTTACATAGGCAGAATCTCGTAATATAATAATATATAATTCTTGTTTACAAATGAAGAGATTTTAGTTTCAGAATCTGTAATTTTAACAATTAAAGGATTATAGTTTACCTTGTGAGTTCATAGCTTTTCTGAGTCAATAAAACATTAAAGAAAAGGTTTATAAACTGTGTTAATTACATTTTATTGTGATATCCATAGAGCTTGTGTGAAATAGTCATGCCTGACTTATGGGCCTTGTGGGGAGTTATACATATACTTCTCTGCATTTCACACTGATAATATTAGCATCAACCAAGGAATAGCATCTACCTGGATAGAGAGGTCATTTGAGAATTACCTTGATTAAGTAACTATTTCAGCCACAGTTAGAATTTGGTTATCTGACTAGATCATGCCTTTCCTACCTCTGAAATGATGATTTCATATCTTGAATTGTATCTGATTATTTTAAGCCATAATAAACATCTTTGCAATGTATGTGTACACTGCTATAAGTCCAATATTCAATCTTTATATAACAGTATAAAAATACATGTTTACTATTCCATATCTGCTATGAAACATGAATGCCTTCTGCAACAACAATAACAACAAAAAAATTTTCTGTGGCCATTTGTATCTTTTCAATAAAATACCAGATATCTCTTAGTGTAGTTTTTGTGTGTGATGATGAAAGGGATGTGCAATGTGGTATTCAAAGAACTCACACTTTAGTGTAGATTGAAAATGATTAGAAGGCTGTGTATGTTGTCAAAGGTCTTTACTCTCACAACTTGGGATGCTGAGCCAAGTGGGTCTGTATGGATTTGAGGCAATGCTGTTCAATATTATGAGTTTTAGGGCAACCAGGGCTAGAATGTGAGATTTTGTCTTAGAAAAACACTAAATAAACAAATAGTAATAGATTATATTCTAGTTAACAGTTGTATGTTTATGTAAAACATATAAAAAATAAAAGAAAAAGTATTCACATATAGGAATGGATAACTGAAGGTGGGAAGCATCAGAGAATTTGTCAGACAACACTCAGGTGGATCAGTCATCTCCATATGATTCTGTTCTGTAGCAGCTTGAGCTCACACCATGCCATGGACTATGTTTATATTTAAATATTTTAAACTTTTGGTTACATTATAATAAATATACTTATGAAACAATCTGATACTTATATTTATATATATTATATATAATTAAGTAAAAAAATATCGAGAATTACTAATCTCATCGAGAAAATTTTTCTTTAGTTCTACAAGTTTAAATTCATTAATAAAACTAATCTTGCCTTATAAACCTAGTACAATAAAGAAATTATTCCTGTTCATTTTATTTGATTTTCATTTTGCTGCTATAATTGAAAATCAGTTTATTTTGGCACACTAAGCTTCTTTATAAAATACACCATTTATTACATACATTTTTAAATAAAATTTTTCCATTTGCAGAAGATAATATTTAATGAAGGAGTCTCATAAATCATCAAAGTTCTAAAATAGGTGGCTACTGTGTCCTTATTTCTAAACTGGATATCAATATCACCTTTTTCAAGGTCCAGGAACAGGGACCCAAAAGATTTCAAGAGCCTGAAGATGGGGGGAAATTTTACAAAGCTCTGTCTTTAGAATATGACATAACCTTTACAATCATGGACACACTGCAGCTGTGTTTGCCTACATACAATCTCCCTCGCCCTCTTTCTCTGTGTGTTTATGTGTGTGTGTGTTTGTATGTGTCTGTCTCTCAGTCTCTCTCTCTCTCAACACACACATACATGCACACAGATACACATAACACAGATGTAAATAGAAGAGGGAAGATTAGTTGGGAAAGAAGAAAAGGTCTACTGGAGTGGGAGAGGGAGGGAGAGGAAACATTAAGGGCATGAATATGAACAAAACACATTGGCTACATATATGAAGGTGACAGAAATAAAAAAAACATTAGCAAAACCAGAAAAGAAAAGGAAAAATAAAGGAAAAGAAAGGAAAGGAAAAAGGGAAAGGAAGGGAAGGGAAGGGGAGGAAAGGAAGGGAGGGGAGGGGAGGGGAGGGGAGGGGAGGGGAGGGAGGGGAGGGGAGGGGAGGGGAGGGGGGAAAGGAGGGGAAGGGAAGGGAAGGAAAAGAAATTCTCCGGGCACAACTTGTGCCTTGAATCCATGTGACCAACTTTTCCAAGCCTACCTATATGCTTGCATACTATAGTTAATAAAATTCCAACATCTTCAAAAACACTACATGCAAATCCAGAAATTACATTGTGATTTTCCTGAGAAATTAGTTCTTAAGGAAACTTTTCACATATTTTAAACATATGCCAATAACATATTAGTTGTGCGACGGAACAAGTCACATGATCATATTTACACTCAAGTATATAAATCATTGTGACCACATTCACTCTTCAAATTCCTCTCCTGTCTTCCCAAATAGCTCTCACTTTACATATGTTTATATGTATATATGTATGTATATGACATACATATATGAATATAGATATGTCAATATCATGTGGATGTACTTGTGTTTATGTTACAATATTTGTTTTGGGTTGTGCCATCATCCAGTCTACAATAATTTCTATTAATGTTAAAATAATTATTCTGCTTGATCTTTGTATTGATATGATATGATCTCTGATAATAAATTAATTTTCAGGAAACTTTAAATGTTAATGGAAAGTAAGATCAAGTAACCTCCCATAAAATTAATGTCTACCTACTTTCCTTAATATTCTGATTCTTTTACATGTTTTCCCAATACTATTTGTTAGCAAAGATACTTAAAAAACTCAATGTGAAGGGGATCCCCAGCATCCATAAGTATATGACTTACATTTTTTATGGTTAACAAAGTCTTGTAAAATTAATTAGACAAGCCAATTAAATATCTACAATAAGTGAAGTTAGAAGATGTAACAGGCAACAAAGAGCAATGGGAATTTTTACTTCAAGGAAATCATAAATACACACTAATTTGGGGTGAAAATTGTTATAAATTTAAACAGAAATTCTAAATTTACATGAGAAAACGTACCTTAAGAATAAGTTACCTTAAAAAAATAAACCATGAATACTTTATTTGAATATAGCCAGCAAATTACAGTCAGACAACTGAACATTTATTTCTTTATTTATCTTTCTTTCCTTCCTTCCTTCCTTCCTTCCTGCTTTCTTTCTTTCTTTCTTTCTTTCTTTCTTTCTTTCTTTCTTTCTTTCTTTCTTTCTTTCTTTCTTTCTTTCTTTCTTTCTTTCTTTCTTTTTTTGAGACAAGCTTTCTCTGTGTAGCCCTGCCTGTCCTGGAACTCACATTGTATACCAGGCTGCCTCTACCTACTATTGATGGGAATTAAACATGTGTGGAAGCACCACCCACAGAATAAGTTTCTTAAAATATATCTTTATTGACACATAACTACCATACAAGCTTATTGGGTATAATTTCTGTTGTTTCAGGAAACAAAAACACATGCAGAATCACAATAAAATCAACACAGTAATATGATATTCATTCTGCCAACATATTTTATTTTTTGTGGTGAAAACACGGAAAATTCTCTCTTTCACTTGTGATGAAATATTTAATACAGTGCTTTAACTTTATTCATCTTACTTGGCAATGGTGTGTGATGATGTATTCCTTCTAGGTGGATTCAACACAACAGATGACAAAGCTTCTCCTTACCATTTTTTCCTTCTGTTCTTCCTATGAAGGAGTAACAAATCTATCTTCCTCCATGAGATCAGCTTTCCTAAGTGCCTGATATGAGTGAGTTCTTAAGGAAATATGTCTCTATGCCAAGCTAATTTCACATATTTTTAAAGGACTATCGGTTTTTAAAAATCTAATGGTGAGATTTCATTCTTCTAGGTGATTGAAGAAAATTTGTATGTCTCAAAATAGTGCAAAGCCCTAAGGTTTACTGAGATAAAGCATCTTAGGAGAAATATCAATAAAATTGAAATTGAGGTTTGGAGAATGAAGATTATCACACCTTCACTGACAAGATTTGTGGAATGTTCATGGCCAAGCAGGGCACATTGCACTTTTCTGTGTTGCATGTTTCTCTAATCCTTTTCCCTGAGATCCTGGCTAATCCCAAGGGATTTCTTCACTATTAATCAGAGGCGACTCCTGAGCATTGGACTAGAACATTATAAAGGAACCACAGCCACTAGATTTATAGAGTGTAAGTTATATGAAACAACAGGTATGTTTACATCATCTTCATGTATGGTTGATTATATGACAGTTATACAATATAGAGAAACTAAAATCAAATCAGAAATGAATACTGAAAATGTAGAAATAGCACTACATATTTGAATGATAACTAATAGATTTTTGAAGAATTTCATCTGATGGGGATGAAGTGATTGTTTTCAAACATATATTATCGTTCATTGAAGAATTGTGTTATTTTCTGTTATGGGGTGATTACTAGTTATGTTACTCATGATACAAATTGAAAAAACCATTTCAAGGAATCAGTTGAAGAGAATGAATTTTGGGTAATAGTTGTGAATAAGCTACCCATCTAAGTATGATCAGAGTCTGTAAGTAAAGGGTAAAAAAAAATCTCTGATATGCTTGTGAAAGTATACTACATGCTAAAAGCTTCTAGCTTGCCCTAAGAACAATTAATTATCCGTTTATTGGGTTTCTTTAATTCCTTTCTATGTTCCAAATCTGATGAATGAGACTGACAAGTGTATAGGAAAGGAAAAGAGCTAAGAGGAGAGATAGTGACTGTTTAAGAAACATCAGAGTGAAGTAAACCCAGGTGACAAGGATCATTTTAAGGCATCTGATGTTTATGATTGGATGGTTAGTGTTGCAACCAAATAAACTTTTGTCTCTTTCCTAACAACTGTGCTTGAAATTATTCCCTGTTATATTCAAATAATCAATTGTATGTTTGATAATCAATCATCAGATGCCATTTTGAAGAGGCTAATCGTGTTTAGTAAGTTACAAAAAGATGACAATTTTAGAGTAACCTCTTTCCATGGTCATGTTAAATATTAAAACTGAGCCTTCCTCACTAAATTTTTAAATTTCTAAAATGAAACTGAAGCCTATTGATTGCTTACTTTCCCAATAAGAAATTAGTATAATATCAGTGAAATTCCTCAAACAGGAAAATTTCAATTGGTATGATGTAGCTATGCCCTGTGTTTTAGCCCTTATACAGGAGAGGCAGACTATGTTGTTCTGAGGGTAGCTAATCACTAACCATTCTATTGAGTACTCTCCTTCTTCCTATTTCCTAGGAAAGTACTTTCAATATGACCAACCTGCTTTGGTCTCTTTTATTGGTGTTGTTTAAGATTTGGTGTCTTAAACTCAAATATCTCTGTACTTCTAATCTTTTCTATTTCACCAAATGAGGGATTGCTCAATGCTGAAACAGAAAATGAAGTTAAGAAGATTTAAACATTTTTATGTATTCCCTCTTGAAAACATGAAATCTATACATTTGGTTTGATGGATTTAAAGGAAATTTGAATATAATTTGATCTTCTTGGTTCTAATATGTCTTTTTGAATGATCAACTATTTAATTATGATAACAAAGAATAACTGAAAATGTTAAAAGGATAATATAATTGTTGGAATATTTGTTTATTTTGTATTTCTATCTCCATCCTTCATTTTAGTTCCTCAACAATCTTTGGCTTAAATACAATACACTCATATGTTAGTAGCTTTACTGTCAATGAAAAACTAAATTACAAAAATGAAAAATTTGCCTTTAGGTTTAATTAGATCTTGAATTCGTAAAATCAGCAAACAAAACCTAATGTACAATATTTAATCTTTTTTCCAGATAACATTGATGATACTGCACAGGATAACATTTTGGAGCCCTAGGCTAGAAAATCTAGATTCAACACAGAAATATCTTGAAGAAAGGCTGTTGCAATGCTATCTCTTCTTTGAGGAGAGTTATCCTGGTTATTGTACAGTATACTTGAAACATCCTTAGTTTTAACATGGTACATAATACAACTCATCAGTACATTTCAATTTTCTACCTGGTTGGTATTCCTGGCTTGGAAAATTTTCACTACTTGATCAGCATCCCTGTGTGCTTCCTGTTTGTCCTGACCCTGCTGGGGAACAGCATAATCATTGCTACTATCAAACTAGAACCAAGCCTCCACCAGCCTATGTATTTCTTCCTTTGCATGCTCGGCAATGAATGACATTTTTCTTACCTGTTCCACATCCCTGAAAATGCTTGGATTTTCTGGTTCAATGAACACTGGATTGAGTTTGATGTCTGTCTAACACAAATGTATTTTATTCACATGCTTTGCACTTTTGAGTCAGCCATTCTCGTGGCCATGGCTTTTGATCGCTTTGTGGCCATTTGCCTTCCACTGCACTACTCAACTATCATCACAACAGCCATGGTTATTAAACTGGCTGTAGTTGGCTTGAGCCGAGCTGTGTTCATTGTTTTGCCTGTGTTTTTCTCATTAAGAGGCTGCCCTACTACACAAGCTATATAATTCCTCATACCTACTGTGAGCATATGGCTGTGGTGAAGTTAGCCAGTGCTAACACTTTCATTAACAGAGCATATGGCATCACAGCAGTCCTTTCAGTAACAATGTTGGACATATGGCTCATAGCCACATCTTACATAAAAATTCTCCAAGCAGTGTTCGGCTGTCTTCCCAGAATGCCCGCTCTAAAGCCCTGGGCACCTGTGTTGCACATGTCTGCACTATTCTTGCATTCTATACACCTGCACTGTTTAGCTTCCTAACTCATCGAATTGGCAAGAATGTTTCTCCAAGTGTCCATATCATCTTGGCAAGTGTGTACCTTCTAGTGCCCCCCACAGTCAATCCCTTGGTGTATGGTGTCAAGACAAAACAGATTCGGGATCGAGTGCTGAGTCTCTTCTCACACTTGAAAATTACTGTATACTTAAACCGTTTAAATAACATTTGTGTTAGAACAATATGTCTCATGAAATGAATGGGGTATTAAGTAAAACTTGCTTTATTGCTATTGTATAATGGTATTTCTCTTTTATGTTTTTTTTTATAGAATAGATTTATGGTATGATGTAATGTTTGTATACTGATCTTCTGCTTTTAATTTTACATTAAGCTGTCTAACTTATGACTTTATTCAGTATTTTTACATTACACAATTCTGGTTCAGAATATGCACATATTATCCATCATTACATATCTTCATTCTGTCAATTTCTCTGTGTACACTACATATTTAGTGACACAATTTCTGTGGAAAATAAATGCAATGATTTCAGTTTTAGTTTCGTATGTAGATGTTTGAGTACTGACACTGCAATCCTTCCTTCAGAATAATTCTCAGCAGCTGTGTCACTTGTACAGTACTGTCTGCATCCTAGCCAGTGAACTAACAGTGTATCATCCTTTAGGAATAAAGTATGATCGTTTTGTTAAGAAAATCAACACTGACATTTTTCTTCCTTTCTCAGAGAATATATTTAGCTGACTCATTGCTCCCTCAAATCTGGATAATCATAAAGAAGACATGTACTTCTACTTGAAACAAGAATATTTGAAGCAGGTATCTTGTGCTCTCTAGATTTTAAACACAATTCTTCAGAGATATTAAAATTAAAGGAAGTAGAAGAATTGAGTCTGTGTGAAGAAAGAACATACCAGAAAAGTTACTCAATCTTATTAGGTCTCAAATATTTTATACGCATAGTTTATCAAGGAAGTATTAGACTAAGATGCTATGTTAACATACAAATGAGAGAAATGAAAAGCAATCATATTATAAAGATGTGGTAGAAACTGTGTAGAGGCTACTAAACATTCTTACAATCTCTTGGAGAGAATACTGCCAAGTGTTAAGTGTTGTATGCTGACAAAACTTTACAGCACCATTAGATTCTCTAAAGAGATGTAAGAGATATAATACTAAAGTTCTGTAGAATTTTCAATTAATTAAATAAAAGAGAAGTTATAAAAAGAAGAGTAAAATAAATTACGATTCAAAATTATTGCCTCAGTGTCTAAAGAGAAAAAAAATCTGGCAATATGGATAATGTGCGGTATACAAAGTAAAAATTTTCTCTGAAAATCTGGTATTGCTTTTCAATGTGTGTTTTAATTATTATTAAGGAAAAGATAAGAAGGAGTTGTATTTCAGCTAGAAAATTAGAGATTTTGTTTATTAATAATTGAAGTCAATTCTATGACTTCAGATGTTTTCCTCTTTTCTCAACTGAAGGTTACTGACATTGAACCATTGAACTAATAAAATAACAAAGAATAGGTGCTATTTTCATAATAAATTAAGGTAATTTAGGTTAGAAATATTGAGAGCCAGTTATTATAATCAAATTTAAAGTTAAATTCCATACAATAAATTCATTTTATCACTTTTTATTTTTGGTACATTTATCAATTATATATATATATATATATATATATATATCATATAATATATATATAATATAATAACAGCACAAGAAAAAAACTGTAAGTCACAAATATAGACATTTCTTTCTTAGCTCATTTTTAAAATATTTTTTATTAGTTTTGAAATATAATGTTGTATATAATGATAATAAATGGAGTATAATATGAAAGAAAATATAAATTGTAGCATTTCACCCCAAATACCAAATGGCCATTATTGAAAATATACATAAAAATAACATTATATAGACTGAGCAGGGCTTTTTATAAATTTATACATAAATGCATATCCACTAGCTATGTAAAATGTTAATGAAAATGAGGCCATGAATATGGAAGAAGGCAAGGATAGATGTATATTATGAAAATTTTGAGAGAGGAAAGCAGAGGGAACAATTATGTAATTGTTTATCACCTTAAAAATAAAATAAATGACATATAGATAGATAGATAGATAGATAGATAGATAGATAGATGATGGATGGATGGATAGATAGGATGGATGGATGGATGAGATGGATAGATAGACAACAACAGACAACAGACAGACAGAGAGACAGACAGACCGACTAATGACAGACAGACAGACAGACAGACAGACAGCACGATAGATAGATAGATAGATAGAAGATAGATAGATAGATAGATAGAGATAGATAAGATATATATACAAATTTATAAAATTATTTTCCCGTTTTTCCTTTCATCCCTCTATCCAAATTCGTATAACCTTTCTTCTCCCTCCCCTTTTGGTCTCTTTTACTTTAATTGTTGTCACACCACACACACACACACACACCACACACATGTATTTATGTATATCCCTAACTATATAATATACCTCGTTCAGTCTCTATAGTATATGATTTCAGGTTGACTCCTTGATATTGTGTAACCAATCATGGACTGTTTCCTGAGGAAGACTATTTCTTCCATTCTCAACATTCCTTAGTTTCTTGTAGTGTCTTTATCTAAGCTTGGTGTCCCATGAAATGTACCCCTTTCCAAGTGGACATGTCTGCTTGTATTGTCCTTGTTCAAATCTTGTTCAGGCAGCTATACTACTGAGACTTCATGGGTATGGTTTCCATCATATTTCTAGGGGATATGGTCTCATAGCCAATAAATATCCTTTTCCTCTGGCTCTTACATTCTTTGTTCCTGAATGTTCCCTGAGCCTAGAGTGTAGGAGTTGTGTTGTGAATAACTGGGACTGGGCACCCACAATCACTTATTTTCTGCTGTTTGATAGGTCCTGATTTTTCTGTAATAGTTTGTTTCTGTTACAGAGAGGACTCTTTATGATGAGAGTTACATTTATCTCCAGGTAGAAGGATTAACATTTACAATGAGGTTAGGAATTATGCTAGTTTAATAAAGTAATGGCTGCATATTCTCCTCTAAGGCTTAAGAGTCCAGATACTTGTTCATGTTTCCTGCACCAGACATAATTTCCCTCTTTCCAAGTCCATTTAGAAAGCCCCTGATTATTCCCAAGACAAAAGCGCCACTGTGGCAGTTTTAAAGTTTTTGTGCCAATCTGATAATTTCTGTAATTCATATGTTATTTTAACATCTTTCTTCTTCTTGCATTATTGATATGGTTAAGAATTCAAGCACTGTATTAAATAAAAGTAATGAAAGTAGTAGCCTTTGGCAAGTTTTTTATTTTATGAAAGATGCTTTTGTTGTTTTTTTTCCATTTACTATAGATACTGGCTACTTTAATCTTTTATGTTCTTTATATATTTATTAATTCTGTGATAGTTTCATCAAATGAATTTGCATCATAAATATCTAGAAATTCTCTCCACAACTTCTAAAATAAATTAATTCACCCCTATCTTCCTACCCCTCATAAACTTACAACTAGTCAAAGTATAGAGAATTAGTGATTCTGGAGTGCTTAGCCACAAATGGGTCATCTTTATCATGCCCCTCCCTATGTCTCAGAGGTTATAATTTAAAAAGAAATGGAAATATAGTGAGAGCCAGAAATCAAGGATTGGAGAAACACAGTGTCTTCTGTACAATGATAGGACCACTGCTTTCATTAATTCATAGCAACTGTAGTTGTGAATGTAACAACTGTACAAGGTCAAGCCAGACAGCAGTGTCTATTCTTCAATATGCTGATACTCTAGTTTCTTCTGAACTTTAAAAAGTATTTTTATATATGTCTACCTATGTAGACATAGGCGATAGATGTCTCTGCTTCTTTGCTGCATATGTATGGGTCCTGTGAATGCCCCAAGAGGATCTTGGATACCCTGGAGTTACAGATAATAGTGAGTTTAACTGTATCGGAGTTAAACCTAGATCTTCTGCAAGACTGGCAAACACTTTAAATTGCTGACCCATCTCAGTAGCCCCTTATCAGATCTTTTTATTAATTCATTTAAATTAGAGAATTGCTTATATGAGTAATCTACATTGTTACACCCATCCAGCTCCTCCTACTTTGTCTCAAAACTTTTAACGTCTTCTTCTTTAATTATTATTATATACACATATCTGTATATAACCTTTATAATGAAGACATACTGAGTGTATCAAAACATTTTTCTGTCTTTAGACATCTATTCAAAAATGAAAAGCATTGTCTTAAGGGAATTAAAATATTAGATGACAAATTGCCAGGTTTTCTTTTCTTTTCTTTTCTTTTCTTTTCTTTTCTTTTCTTTTCATTATCTTTCATCTTTTGTTACAGTCCAGTCATTGTCCCCCTTCCAATATGCCATCTGATAGTTCCTCATCCCGTTCATCTTCCCCAATCTCCAAGAGGTTATCAGGATTTCCCCACCCTTCACTCCACCCCACCCCACAAGCTTCTATGCATGCTACTGGAGAGAAAAGCAGTCAATAACATCACCCAGTTGTGAACCTGTTAGCTATACTAACAACTGCATGGTAAGTTAAGCATACTGGTACAAGAAATAATATAGGAGTAACTAACAAACTTCTGACTATACTTAAGGCCTACTCCCACAAGACAGAACTTGTGCCCTGCACCATTAACTGGATCCAAAACTGGTGACTAGTTGGGTCATATGTCCTGAGAAAGAACCGAATACTGTATGTCTGCTTAGTAAATAAAGTGTTCAGTTACATGTCACAAAGTTCTTATCTTTATAATTATTGGTTAGTGCTTCTCTAAACTCTCATTGGAGAAGCTTCTTTTTGGAATAGACAGATGGCATTTAGTATACAGACCTATAACTGGTCAGTGTCTAGAGAAAAAGAGACTTATAATGGGAACAGTGGTATCAACCCCTCCATTCAAGTTCATAAACCATCCTGAAAGAGGGGGAAGCAAACCTATTAGAGTCAATGGTAACAATCAGTGGGGACATATTATCTATCAGAAATAAAAGGGCCATTGCACATATGAATTCATAGCATACAGTCTTCATATACTCTTGTGACTATATGCACAAGACATGCACAATATCAAGCCAGCCGAAACACCAGCATGAATCTGGGAAGAGCTTTTGACATCTAATGATAGGAAGAGCTATTAACAGTGATGGTTGCTGACTGACGACAGGGAGATTCTGTTGTTTGTTTGTTTGTTTCAGAGATTCAGCCCCTGAAAAGCTACTCATGCTTCAGTTTGATAGCCATGCATATCCCCATGCATACAAACAATTCAAGTGGACTCACTGAATTTAAAAAATGAACATATGAAGTTTGGAAGAGAGTGAAGTTCGGGGTAAAATTAGAGGTGAGTAAATTTGGGGTAGATTTGTTTGAAACAATTTATGTTTGTATGAAAATCGAAAACAATAAAAATCCATGAAGGGGATAACAGTTGAAATGTAAAAAAATAAAATAGCCAATAAAACATTTTTTAAAAAAAGAAATGTTAAGTTGGGCCAGAGAAGTGACTCAGTGGTTAAAGGCCTGATGACCTCAAGTCAATCCCCACCCCAAAAAAAAAAAAAAATTAAAGTAAATGTCTAAAAATGTTATTGGACAGGAAGTCAAATTGAATTCATATTCTTCTTTTAGTAAAAAAATGTAGGTTGTCCTATGCTGAGCCATAAGTATCACAAATGTATTTTAAAGAACAAGAATGCTATGTCATGTGACATGTAATACTAGGTTATCTACTCTAGGGAAGAAATGAATCACTTATAAAACTAAGTAGGATATTTTATTTTTAATGATTATATTAGGTATTTGAGATTTTTAGACAATATATTTTGATCACATTCACCCTTCTTCTCTAAATTCTCCACAGATCCATCTTACTTCTCTATCCTCCTAACATTGAGTCTCTCTCGCTTTCTTTTTTCCAAAAACTTCATCAAAACCAATTTGTGCTGCTCTAACATTTTTGTGGCCTTTCATTGGAATGTTGTTAACTTGTCAAGGGCTATGCTGTAGTGTTAATTATTTAAACCGCCAAATTTGTTGCTGTAAAACTCCTACCAGAAGTAGATCAGTAAAGGAAAACACAACTCAATAATTATGGTATAAATAGCACGCCTATATTGGGCAGATTTACCACTACACTACTCTAATCCCGGCTATGAGATCCCTTATAATTTGAGGTTTACAGCTTCCTTCTGCTTTGACTTCCTCCCGCTTCTCTCTCCTCCCCTAATTCTTTTTTCTCTGCCCCCCCTTTCTACTGCCCAATCTCTGGCTCTAGCCTTTATTTTACAGCTTTTAATTGGACAGAAGGTTTACAAGATGTCACCTGTGTACAGATTCAATCCTCCTCTGCAGCCCCTCCCAGGAAAGAGAAACTAGGATCAAAATACAAGGCTGGGGCTATCCACTGGGAACTAGGATCAAAATACAAGACTGAGGCTATCCACAACACTATACTATTATAGAAGACTGATTCTCCCTGACTAAAAGCATTTGTTTACCAGTAACCCCTCAGTTAGGAGTAGGACTAGGACCCATCTCTTTATTCCATACAGAGATTTGGTCTGGTTGGAATTTCATGGATCTTATGTATACTGTCACAACCATTATGGTATGAGTTAATATGTGCAGCTGTTTGGTTACATTCAGAAGTCACTGTTTAATTGTAGTGCTCCACAAAGTGACTCTTGAGAGGACAAGGTACTGACAGGTAAGGAAGGCATTCTTGGCAGAATGACCTAAGCCAGACTCAGTCTTGTTTATGAGATAAAAAAGAGAGAGAGGTGGAGAGCTTTGGGGCTGCTTTGCAAGAATCTGACATGGGCCAAGGACAAGGAAATTGGCTGCTTGGCAGGAATCTGACTTGGCCAATGACAAGAAAGTGGGCTTCAGGCAGGAATCTGACATTAGGCTAGAACAAAGAAGTATGCTTCAGACATGAAAATGTCTTTGGGCTAGGACAGGGAAGGTAGCTCAGATATTTTGGTCATCCTGATAAGCCCTTAGAAACAGTGATCACAGGAGTGTTCAAGGCATTTTGATTATTGCCTTGCTTGTTCCTTGACTATTTGCATCTATTGTATTGCTAGTTCCTCAACCTAGAACTGACCTTAATACTTGCATGTAATTAAAATGGTATAAAAGCAAAAAGGAAGAGGGGGGATGGGATACGGGTTTTCTAGGGAGGGAATATGGGGCAAGGGGATGGCATCTGAAATGTAAATTAATAAAATATCCAAGAAAAAAAACAAGCAACAAAGAGCAATGGGAATTTTTACTTCAAGGAAATCATAAATATACACTAATTTGGGGTGAAAATTGTTATAAATATAAAAAGATTTCTAAATTTATATGAGAAAACATACCTTAAAAATAAGTTGCCTTAAGAAAAAAAAACATGAAAACTTTACTTGAATATAGCCAACAAATTACAGTCAGAGAACTGAATATTTATTTATTTATTTATTTATTAATTATTTATTTATATTTATTTATTTATTTATTTTTGAGACAAGCTTTCTCTGTCTAATCCTGCCTGTCCTGGAACTCACATTGTATACCAGGCTGCCTCTACCTACTATTGATGGAATTAAACATGTATTCTCCCAACTCCAACAGAACAAGTTTCTTAAAATACAGTGTTATCTTTATTGACACAAAGCTGCCATACAAGCTTATTGGGTATAATTTCTGTTGTTTCAGGAAACACAAATACATTAAGAATCACAATAAAATCAACACAGTAATATGATATTCATTCTGCCAACATATTTTATTTTTTGTGGTGAAAACACAGAAAATTCTCTCTTTCACTTGTGATTAAATATTTAATACAGTGCTTTAACTTTATTCATCTTACTTGGCAATGGTGTGTGATGATGTATTCCTTCTAGGTGGATTCAACACAGCAGATGACAAAGCTTCTCCTTACCATTTTTTCCTTCTGTTCTTCCAATGAAGGAGTAACAAATCTATCTTCCTCCATGAGATCAGCTTTCCTAAGTGCCTGATATGAGTGAGTTCTTAAGGAAATATGTTTCTATGCCAAGCTAATTTCACATATTTTTTAAGGACTATCGGTTTTTAAAAATCTAATGGTGAGATTTCATTCTTCTAGGTGATTGAAGAAAATTTGTATGTCTCAAAATAGTGCAAAGCCCTAAGGTTTACTGAGATAAAGCATCTTGGGAGAAATATCAATAAAATTGAAATTGAGGTTTGGAGAATGAAGATTATCACACCTTCACTGACAAGATTTGTGGAATGTTCATGGCCAAACAGGGCACATTGCACTTTTCTGTGTTGCATGTTTCTCTAATCCTTTTCCCTGAGATCCTGGCTATCCCAAGAGATTTCTTCACTATTAATCAGAGGCGACTCCTGAGCATTGGACTAGAACATTATAAAGGAACCACAGCCACTAGATTTATAGAGTGCAGATTATATGAAACAACAGGTATGTTTACATCATCTTCACTGTATGGTTGATTATATGACAGTTATACAACATAGAGAAACTAAAATCAAATGAGAAATGAATACTGAAAATGTAGAAATAGCACTACATATTTGAATGATAACTAATAGATTTTTGAAGAATTTCATCTGATGGGGATGAAGTGATTGTTTTCACACATATTATCATTCATTGAAGAATTATGTTATTTTCTATTATGGGGTGATTACTAGTTATGTTACTCGTGATACAAATTGAAAAAACCATTTCAAGGAATCAGTTGAAGAGAATGAATTTTGGGTAATAGTTGTGAATAAGCTCCCCATCTAAGTATGATCAGAGTCTGTAAGTAAAGGGTAGAAAAAAATCTCTGATATGCTTGTGAAAGTATACTACATACTAATAGCTTCTAGCTTGCCCTAAGAACAATTAATTATCCGTTTATTGGGTTTCTATAAATTCCTTTCTATGTTCCAAATCTGATGAATGAGACTTACAAGTGTATAGGAAAGGAAAAAAGCTAAGAGGAGAGATAGTGACTGTTTAAGAAACATCAGAGTGAAGTAAACCCAGGTGACAAGGATCATTTTAAGGCATTTGATGTTTATAATTGGATGGTTAGTGTTGCAACCAAATAAACTTTTGTCTCTTTCCTAACAACTGTGCTTGAAATTATTCCCTGTTATATTCAAAGAATCAATTGTATGTTTGATAATCAATCATCAGATGCCATTTTGAAGAGGCTAATCGTGTTTAGTAAGTTACAAAAAGATGACAATTTTAGAGTAACCTCTTTCCATGGTCATGTTAAATATTAAAACTGAGCCTTCCTCACTAAATTTTTAAGTTTCTAAAATGAAACGAAGCCTATTGATTGCTTACTTTCCCAATAAGAAAGTTGGTAGTAATATCAGTGAAATTCCTCAAACAGGAAAATTTCAATTGGTATGATGTAGCTATGCCCTGTGTTTTAGCCCTTACACAGGAGAGGCAGATTATGTTGTTCTGAGGGTAGCTAATCACTAACCATTCTATTGAGTACTCTCTTTCTTCCTATTTCCTAGGAAAGTACTTTCAATTTGACCAACTTGCTTTGGTCACTTTGGTGTTAAGATTTCAGTGTCTTAAAGTCAAATATCTCTGCACATCAAATCTTTTCTATTTTACCAAATGAGGGATTGCTCAATGCTGAAAGAGAAAATGAAGTTAAGAAGATTTAAAAATTTTTATATATTCCCTCTTGAAAACATGAAATCTATACATTTGGTGTTGATGGATTTTAAAGCAAATGTTGAATATAATTTGATCTTCTTGGTTCTTAGTGTGTCTTGTTTGAATGATCAACTATTTAATTATGATAACAAAGAATAACTGAAAAATGTTAAAAGGATAATATAATTGTTGGAATATTTGTTTATTTTGTATTTCTATCTCCATCCTTCATTTTAGTTCCTCAACAATCTTTGGCTTAAATACAATATACTTATATGTTAGTAGCTTTACTTTCAATGAAAAATTAAATTACAAAAATGAAAAATTTGTGGTTAGGTTTAATTAGATCTTGAATTCGTAAAATCAGCAAACAAAACCTAATGTACAATATTTAATCTTTTTTCCAGATAACATTGATGATACTGCACAGGATAACATTTTGGAACCCTAGGCTAGAAATTCTAGATTCAACACAGAAATATCTTGAAGAAAGGCTGTGCAATGCTATCTCTTCTTTGAGGAGATTATCCTCGTTATTGTACAGTATACTTGAAACATCCTTAGTTTTAACATGGTACATAATACAACTCATCAGTATATTTCAATTTTCTACCTGGTAGGTATTCCTGGCTTAGAAAATTTTCACTACTTGATCAGCATCCCTGTCTGCTTCCTGTTTGTCCTGACCCTGCTGGGGAACAGCATAATCATTGCTACTATCAAACTAGAACCAAGCCTCCACCAGCCTATGTATTTCTTCCTTTGCATGCTGGCAATGAATGACATTTTTCTTACCTGTTCCACATCCCTGAAAATGCTTGGTATTTTCTGGTTCAATGAACACTGGATTGAGTTTGATGTCTGTCTAACGCAAATGTATTTTATCCACATGCTTTGCACTTTTGAGTCAGCCATTCTGGTGGCCATGGCTTTTGATCGCTTCGTGGCCATTTGCCTTCCACTGCGCTATTCAACCATCCTCACAACAGCCATGGTTATTAAACTGGCTGTAGTCGGCTTGAGCCGAGCTGTGTTCATAGTTTTGCCCTGTATGTTTCTCATTAAGAGGCTGCCCTACTACACAAGCTATATAATTCCTCATACCTACTGTGAGCATATGGCTGTGGTGAAGTTAGCCAGTGCTAACACTTTCATTAACAGAGCATATGGCATCTCAGCAGCCCTTTTAGTAACAATGTTGGACATGTGGCTCATAGCCACATCTTACATAAAAATTCTCCAAGCAGTGTTCCGGCTCTCTTCTCAGAATGCCAGGTCTAAAGCTCTGGGCACCTGTGTTGCACATGTCTGCACTATTCTTGCATTCTATACACCTGCACTGTTTAGCTTCCTAACTCATCGAATTGGCAAGAATGTGTCTCCAAGTGTCCATATCATCTTGGCAAGTGTGTACCTTCTAGTGCCCCCCACAGTCAATCCCTTGGTGTATGGTGTCAAGACAAAACAGATTCGGGATCGAGTGCTGAGTCTCTTCTCACCCTTGAAAATTACTGTATACTAAACCGTTTAAATAACATTTGTGTTAGAAGAATATATCTCAAGAAATAATGGGGTATTAAGTAAAACTTGCTTTATTGCTATTGTATAATGTTATTTCTCTTTTATGTTTTTTTTTTATAGAATAGATTTTGGTATGATGTAATATTTGTGTACTGATCTTCTGCTTTTAATTTTACATGAACTGTCTAACTTATGACTTTATTCAGTATCTTTACATTACACAATTCTGGTTCAGAATACGCACATATTATCCATCATTACCTTCCTGTCAATTTCTGTCAATTTCTCTGTGTACACTACATATTTAGTGACAAATTTCTGTGGAAAATAAGTGTAATGATTTCAGTTTTAGTTTCATATGTAGATGTCTGAGTACTGACACTGCAATCCTTCCTTCAGAATAATTCTCAGCAGCTGTGGTCACTTGTACAGTAGCTGTCTGCATCCTAGCCAGTGAACTAACAGTGTATATCCTTTAGTGAATAAAAGTATGATCGTTTCGTTAAGAAAATCAACACTAACCATTTTTCTTCCTTTCTCAAGAGAAGTATTTTTAGCTGACTCATTGCTCCCTCAATATGTGGATAATCAGTAAAGACAGACAGTGTACTTCTACTTGAAACAAGAATATTTGAAGCAGGTATCTTGTGCTCTCTAAGACTTTTAAACACAATTCTTCAGAGATATTAAAATTAAAGGAAGTAGAAGCGTTGAGTCTGTGTGAAGAAAAAACATACTAGAAAAGTTACTCAATCTTATTAGGTATCAAATTATTTATACGCATAGTTTATAAAGGAAGTATTAGACTAAGATGATACGTTAACATACAAATGAGAGAAATGAAAAGCAACCATATTATAAAGATGTGGTAGAAACTGTGTAGAGATTACTAAACATTCATACAATTTCTGGGAGAGAATACTGCCAAGTGGAAAGTGTTGTATGCTGAGTAAATTTTACAGCACCATTAGTTTCTCTAAAGAGATATAAGAGATACAATACTAAAGTTCTGTAGAATTTTCGATTAAATAAAAGAGAAGTTATAAAAAGAAGAGTAAAATAAATTACGATTCAAAATTATTGCCTCAGTGTGCTAAAGAGAAAAAAAACTGGCAATATGGATAATGTGCTGTATACAAAGTAAAAATTTTCTCTGAAAATCTGGTATTGCTTTTCAATGTGTGTTTTAAAGTATTATTAAGGAAAAAAAAAAGAAGGAGTTGTATTCCAGCTATAAAATTAGAGATTTTGTCTATTAATAATTGAAGTCACTTCTATGAGCTTCAAATGTTTTCCTCTTTTCTCAACTGAAGGTTACTGCCATTGAACCATTGACCTGATAAAATAATAAAGAATAGGTGCTAGTCTCATAATAAATTAAGGTAGTTTAGCGTTCGAAATATTGAGAGCCAGTTATTATAATCAAACTTAAAGTTAAATGCCATATAATAAATTCATTGTATTACTTTTTATTTTTGGTACATTGATCAAATATATATATATATATATATATATATATATATATATATATATATAATATACACATATGTATAACAGAAGTGTCTTAAAAAAACAAGAATGATATGTCATGTGACATATGATACTAGGTTATCCACTCTAGGGAAGAAATGAATCACTTATAAAACTAAGTAGGATATTTATTTTTAATAATTATATTAGGTATTTGAGATTTTTAGACAATATATTTTAATCACATTCACTCTTCTTCTCTAAATTCTCCATAGATCCACCTTACTTCTCTATTCTCCTAACACTGAGTCTCTCTCTTTTTGTTTTTTCCAAAAACCTCATCAAAACCAATTTGTACTTCTCTAACTTTTTTGTGGCCTTTCACTGGAGTGTTATTAACTTGTCAAAGGCTATACTATTATAGAAGACTGATTCTCCCTGACTAAAAGCATTTGTTTACCAGTAACCCCTCAGTTAGGAGTAGGACTAGGACCCATCTCTTTATTCCATACAGAGATTTGGTCTGGTTGGAATTTCATGGATCTTATGTATACAACCATTATGGTATGAGTTAATATGTGCAGCTGTTTGGCTGCATTCAGAAGTCACTGTTTAATTGCAGTGCTCCACAAAGTGACTCTTGAGAGGACAAGGTACTGACAGGTAAGGAAGGCATTCTTGGCAGAATGACCTAAGCCAGGCTCAGTCTTGTCTATGAGATAAAAAAGGGAGAGAGGTGGAGAGCTTTGGGGGCTGCTTTGCAAGAATCTGACATGGGACAAGGACAAGGATATTGGCTGCTTGACAGGAATCTGACTTGGCCAATGACAAGAAAGTGGGCTTCAGGCAGGAATCTGACATTAGGCTAGAACAAAGAAGTATGCTTCGGACATGAAAATGTCTTTGGGCTAGGACAGGGAAGGTAGCTCAGATATTTTGGTCACCCTGATAAGCCCATAGAAACAGTGACCACAGGAGTGTTCAAGGTACTTTGTTTATTGCCTTGCTTGTTCCTTGACTATTTGTATCTATTGTATTGCTAGTTCTCAACCTAGAACTGACCTTAATACTTATATAATTAAAATGGTATAAAAGCAAAAAAGGAAGAGGGGTTTTCTAGGGACGGAAAATGGGGAAAGGGGATGACATCTGAAATGTAAATTAGTAAGGTATCCAATAAAAGAAAGAGAAAATAATTTCCTGTGGTAGGTGAATGGCACCTTTCAGCACTTTTGATGCCAGCCTGCCACTAGCTATGAGATAATCTTGAGCCTGCAGTGATGGTTCTGTCGAAAAGAGTGCTTGTTTCTCTTGTTGTGTACCTGAATTTAGTTCCCAGTATATAAGTTTGGTGGCTCATAGCTGAAGTTCTGTGATTTGACACCCATTTCTTGATTCCATGGGTATCCACACCCCAATTGCAAGCATATTCTTATAGTCAAATATAAAAGTTTTGATTTGAAATTTTCTTCCCATTGTGAATAATAAAACTTAAGAGTCTCAAAGGTGACAATTCTTTTTAGTTTTGTTTTAAGTTTTACATTTCTGAGATGCTAATATGATTACAAAATTTCTTTGTAAGCATTTACATTAATTAGTTGTATATTACATCATCCTACAATATCAATTTTGCTTTCTTATTGTTACATATCTATTTATCAAACAAAATAATAGGGAGACTGGATCTTAGTAGGGTCCAATTTCTGTTCCTGGCCTCTTTGAGCACTGCACACTTCAGGTATACAGATGTACATGCAGATTAAACACTCAAACACAGAAAATAAAACAAAATTTTAAAAATAGGCAAAAGATCTTCATTCTATTTTGCAGCATGGTGGCTAAAAGATAGAAGCCCAAGGAAAAGAAGGTCCATGACAGGCCTAAATTGGGATCCAGCTCAAGTGGAGATCCTAAGGCCTGACACTATTACTTAGGCTATGGAGCACTCACAAAAAGGGACCTATCATGACTGCCCTCTGAAAAGACCCAACAAGCAGCTGAAAGAATCAGATGCAGATATTTGCACCCAACCAATGGAGAGAAGCTGCTGACCCCTGTGGTTGAATCAGGGAAAAGCTAGAAGAAGCTGAGGAGGAGGGAGACCCTGTAGGGGGACCAGCAGTCTCAATTGACCTAGACCCCCTAGATCTCTCAAACAGTGGACCTGCAACCAGGCAGTGTACACCAGCTGATATGAAGCCACCAAAACATATATAGCAGAGGACTGCTGCTGGGTCTGGGTTTAGTCAGAGAAGATGCACTTAACCCTCAAGAGACTGGAGGCCCCAGGGTGTTTAGCGGTCTGGGGGAGGGTGGAGGTTGAGGGTTGGGTACATCCTTGTGGAGACAGGGGCTGGGAAGGAAATGTGGATATGGAACAATCGGAGAGTGGACCGGGAGTGGAATGAAGTCTGGAGTGTAAAAAATAAAAGAAAGATTAAATAAAAAGAAGGAATAAAAAATAACAACAAAGTGTTATATGTTTCATAAAACTCAATAACAGGATTAGGGATATCTCCAACATAAAGAAATAATATATGTTTGAGTAAATACCTTTAAACAGATTATACTCAATGTATACGTGTATCAAAACCTTTAATTTTTCCATCTCAACAGGGAGAATTGGTGGGTAGCTTTGTATCAATCTGAAGAACTTTAATTTAAACATTGAAAAAACTGAAGACACTTGTAGTAAAATATTTGCAGAAAAATTTAAAAATCTATGTCATGGGCATTTATTGCTCTTGTAGACTGTGGAGAATGGGTATGTATCATGCATGACTTCAATAACATCATGACACTTGTCAGGCTGTATGTGTTTTAAACAAATCTAGACATCAGTTTATAATGTTCATGAGTCTTACCTCTCCATCTTCCATTTTTAATTAGTAATAGTAAATCACACCACAACACACACACACACACACACACAGACTGGGTGGGTCATCTATGAAAGTTCCCATTCCTTTTACATGAATTTTATTTTATTTTTATTTATTTTTATTTTTATTTTTTTATTGGGAATTTTATTTACATTTCAGATGTTCTCCTCTTACCCCATTTCCCCCCTCCCTCCCAGGAACTCCCTATCCCTTCCCCCCTCCTCTTGCTTCTATGATGGTGTACCCCCACCTACCCTTCCCCGTACCTCACCTCCCCACCTTCGAATACCCCCCATGACGTCCAAATAATAAATTATGAATATGTTACCACATCTGATAGATTTCTGCTATAAAATATGCGTGTCTTAAGAATTTGTCTGAATTATTTGTAAACCAGTTGCATATCTGATAAGTGATCAGGTCCTAAGACAGGAAGGGACAGTTATATGGATGAGTTATGAGTTAAACTCCATGATGAAGTGCACCATGATTATCACTGTATTTGAAACTATCTTAAAATGACACAAATTACTTATTGACAACTTTGTTACCTTAAATAATTCTCCATGTGTTGATTGGAAATCCAATGCTTTCCTCTGACTAAGTCCATCAGGGTTTTTTGTTTTATAGTATTCCAGTTCATTTTATATTATTTCAAAATAGTGAGGTACATTAAGACAGATATTTACACATACACATTATGTTCACTATCCACAAACACTAACTTACTTTTGTCAGCCTTCTTCCTCCTCTTTCCTGCCTCTATTTGTCTAATTATTTCGAATTTGTTCCATTTTACTGCTGGACTACCTCATTTTTCGACAATAAAATTCATATAGTCATTTTAGTTTCATCTATATGCTAACAAGTAATAAGATTATGATTGATATCTTAATTTATGATCTATGATTTTTCTGAGTTTTACCATTACATATTAACTGTCACAAAACAAGTAAAATGAACTGGTAATCTTACTCATCTCCATTATACTAACAATAAAATATGTTACCACCATCCATTTACATAAATCAGAAAAATAGATCCCAATTTGACTTTAAAGATTGATTTAACAGGAGTTAGAATTATGATAATGGTTATTAGAAACTGCAGAAAGTATAAAGCAGGAAGGGTAAAGAAATATCTCAATGTAATCAGTTACAGTTACAGTTGAACATAAGATTTAGCTCAGATGCCTCAACTCACTGTAGGGTGATTATAGTCAACAATATAGTGAATTGTGTAGTTGAAAATACCTTGAAGAAATAGTTTTCACCAAGAAAAGGATAACTGTTTAAGGCAAGGAATGTGTTAATTATCTTCGATTATTAGGCAATCCATACATGTACTTTAAAATCACTGTATCCCATAATTATTGTATGTCATTAAATCAAAATGATGAAAATATAATTAAGGAACATGCATATTTTAACTAAGTATGATCTTAAATGACATGTACTATTATGCCTTTTACATATAGACAAATTAGTAAGTGTGATGAACAATTTGTTCTTTTTAAATAAAAAATATTGTAAAATATGCAAATGCATTCTTAGATTACTTTTATCTTATCAACTCCAACTAAAGAACGTATGTCTTTAACTTGGGCTACATAATGCACATCAGCATGACAGTCTGTCCCTCTCTGCTGTCTGGTGTCTGTCAGTTTGCTTCTAAGACTCTCCCATGCATGCCCCTCAAGTTCTCTTCATAATTGGATGTAAAGAGAAATTTAGAAAGTGAAATATAGGTGCCACACAGTGTTTGGACTACTCTACTCTAACAGCTCTCCTATGTTTGACTTTTAAGTTATTTCATACAGTTGGTTGTGTTGGAGACTACTGAACCCATTACTTGTATACATAAGATTGCATACTGGTAAGTTGATTCAATTGAAATTCTTTCTGTTCTTATGTCATTAAAAAAAAACTATTTTGCTAAATGTAACAAAACAGTTCAGTTGAACAGCTATGACATCTTTGAAATTGTAGTAATAAAAAAAAAAAAAACCAACAATAAATGGTGCCGTCAATAAAGAGTTTATAACATGACTAATGCTCACCTAGCATTGAAGTTTGAATTGCCATACACTTACGAAAAGTCTCCTTCAGAGACATGTTATCTATTTATCCATTCAGTCTTTCATAAAGCAAATATTAAGTAAATGCTTAATGAATTAAAGATAAAGCATTTATACTAAGGGAAGTATGTTGGAAAAGGACAATTATGCCTATAAAGATTACATCTGATTATATACTTTCAAATTGCTTCTATAACAAATATTAACAAACCTGAACTGTATTCTATTTGCTTTTTTTTCTTCTGAACTCTAGTACAAATGCTATCTGTATATTTACATACCTGCAAATGTTTCTATTTAGTCGTATATTCAGTTACAATGAATCTTATGAATCTTAATTTACAGAATAGAAACTATAGCTCACTCTATGTTTTAATCTTCACGGAAGAAGATTTAGTGACCCTGGATATGCCCAATGCTTCCTCCGCCAGATTGGAAGATGCGCCGAATCCTCTGTCGGATCTGCTTGGTCTTTATGGTATAAACGACTGGATTGAGCACTGGAGGAGTGAGAAAGTGAAGATAAGAGAGCAACACACGACTGCAGGGGGAAGCCCACTTGCCAAATCGGTGGATCATAGAAAGGCCAATCATAGGCGTGTAGAACAGCAGCACTGAACAAATATGGGAGACACAGGTGTTGAGGGCTTTGAGGCGCTCAGTCTTGGAAGCAATTGATAGCACAGTGTGGAGAATCAGTCCGTAGGAGAGAACAATGAGCACAGAGTCCACACCTAGGGTGGAGAGAACCACAAAGAGGCCATAGGCACTTTGATGCGGGTGTCAGTACAGGCCAGCTTCATAACATCTGGGTGCAGGCAGTAAGAGTGAGAAAGATGACGCTTCTGGCAATAAGGTAGCTTTTTCAGCATGATAGGGGCAGGGATGTGGAGACCAATGCTTCGTACCAAAATGACCAGGCCTAAACTGGCAACCCGAGGGTTGGTAAGGATGGTGGCATAGTGTAGGGGACTGCTGATGGCCACAACACGGTCAAAGGCCATGGTCAGCAGCACAGATGACTCCATGATGGAGAAAGTATGGATGAAGAAGAGCTGTGCAAGGCACATGTCTAATGCCACCTCGCTGATACCCAACACATAGATAGTGAGCATGGTAGGCAGTGTGGAGGCAGACAGGCCGAGGTCAGTAACTGCAAGCATGGATAGAAATAGTACATAGGCTGGTGCAGGGAGGGCTCTGACTTTACAACCCACAGGATCAAGCCATTCCCTGCTAGGGAGGCAATGTACATGGTGCACAGAGGAATGGAGAGCCAGAGATACACAGCCTCAAGACCTTGGAGGCCCGTCAGAAAGAATGAGGTGCTGGAATGGTTGGAGTAGGACATAGTGACTGCACTGGAGGAGCTCTAAATCAATTGTAACCACAAGACCCAAGCCTAGAGAGTTTCTGTGTCAGACCTTACAAGGAATCTTCAAAATGTTTCTATCACATCCACAATCTACCTTATCACAGCATTTCTTCTACTTCATAATTAATGACTCCTTTAAAAAGATGAATTTGTTAATTGTTAGGAGAATGTCTTTGTACATAATAAAATGACATCAAAGAACCATTAAAGATATTTAATTCTTAAATTAAAATTTGGCATATGTCTTTAGAAATGGGCTAGAAGTATGTTGGTTTCAATCTGTACTACACACATTAGGAACTGAGTTGAAGCTCCCTCCAGAAGAGCTATTGTGTTAAACCTATTCAACAACCAAGTCCATCTTTCTATCAAATTCTTGCATTGCCCTCATTTTCCAAAGGAATAACCATGATGAATTCTGTTACCTTTTTCCTTTCACATATGAAAATATACTAGTCTAATTCACTACATATGTCATTGCTTAAAGCACTTTATGAAACAATTTTATATGTACTATTCAAAATAGTTTATTTGCATAAATATTTTGTCTGTATGTATGCATTCCACTGTTTTCCTGGTGCCTCAAAGGTCAGAAGAGAACACTGGATTCTCTGGAATATGGTTGTAAGCTACCATGTAGGACTGGGATTCAAACCTTATCTTTGCAAGAGCAGAAAGTGCTATAAACCATTGACCCATCTCTCAGCCTCATCAGTGTGGCAGGTTTGAGATTGGAATAAGCTGGGGGTTGATGGATGGAGAGAATATTTGGAGATACAGCTGAAATTAGAGGCATTTTGGAGGTGGAAACCTAGTGTAGTAGAAACTTCCTGGAATCTATGAGGGTGACCCTAGTGAAGATTCCTAGTAATGGAGATACAGAGTCTGACCTGGCCATCTTTTGTAGTCAGGCAAGGCTTCCAGTGGTAGAACTGGATTACATTCAGTTGAGGTTTTGGCCAAGGAGTCCTGTGAAGTCTATAAACCATTTTAGGCTGCTGCTAGGACAGAAGGCCACTCTCTGAAAATTAACAGTGGAACCCATTACAGAGAACATCTTCCACTCAGCTTATTGAACTTGTTGACAGGTTGAACTGGTACCTGCTTGGAGCCTTCATCCTTATGTTCTAGACTCTTTAGCCTAAGAAAGTACCTTTCAGACTACAGAAGGAGAGATCTGGACACCAATTCAGCTGCAAAATCTGCCACCTATGATCTGTCCTGCCTTCAAGATGTGCTTGGGCCATGGAGGGGCAGAACTTGTAGGAGTGGCCAACCAATGTTTAGTTTAAGTTGAGAGCCAGTCACAAGAGAAAACCCATGCCCAACACTGCCTGGATAACCAGGAACCAGAAAACAGACAGTCCAGAGATTTAGGGTAGAACCAAACATGACTGACAAAAAAAAAAATCAATGAAATGATTCCTAATGATAATCTCCTATGGTCATAGATTGGTGCCTTCTCTAAACTTCAGCAAAAGACTTCCTCTGACAGTAGACAGGATCAGGTGCAGAGACCCACAGACAGGCATTATGTGAAGAGAGTTTAAGTTGGAGGTCTCTATTGAGTTCCTCACCTAAGAGATCAGGAACCCCACAGAAGAGGGGGAGAAAAGATTGTAGAAGTCAGCATGTTTGAGGATACCAAGAGAATATGTCAAGGCTCACACAGGCTTACAGAGACTGAATGGGCAAGCTTGGGGCCTGCATTGGTACATACCAAGTCCTCTGCATATATGCTATGGCTGTTAGCTTGCGGTTTCTGTGTGATGCCTAACAATGGGAGTGGGTGCATTACTAACTCTTGTTAACCCTTGGGACTCATTTTCTCTAATTGGGTTTCCTTTTCTAGCCTCTGTATGAGGGCTTTTGCCCTGATTTATTATATCTTGTTTTGTCCTGTTTGGCTCTTGGAGGCCTGGTCTTTTCTGAAGAGGAAACAGAGGGAATGGATTTGAGGAGAAAAAGGTGAAATCTAGGGGGAGGGGAATATTGTATGGTCATGAGAGAAGAATTTATTTTCAATTAAAAAATAATTCAAGTCTATAATTTTGTCTCCTGATCTATAAAAGGACCAAGACTAGAAATAATTCTGAGTGAATCCTAGTTTGAATTATGAATATTATGTTCAGTAGCTAAAGACATACACCAAATTCTAATGATCCTGAAAATAGTCACAAAACTATTATTTTTAAAGATTTAATTTTTATTTTTTAGTTATATGTATAGTATATTGTTTTGTGCCAATAAAATTCTATAAATTCACCTTTGTTTGTAGTTTTTGTTTTTGCTGTTTTTCTTTCATTATCTTCTTGCCCCTCATAGATACTTAGGACTTTATGCAATAGTGAAACTTATTAAGTACTATTTTAGATGTAGGGGTTAGAGCTAAGAATGTTCAAATAATAAGGGAAAAAGAATGAAGAAATATCATCAATATTATTTCCAATATGTGGAGTAAACAAAAGAAAGGGGAAAGAAAGAAAGTAGACTAGATCAGTGGCTCTCAACCATCCTAAGCTGTGACCATTAATATAACTTCCTCATGCTGTGGTGAACCCCAACCATAAATTATTTTGTTACTATTTCATAACTTTAATTTTTATATTTCTATGAATTATAATGTAAATATATATTATATATGTAAATATAAATATATATGCAAGGTATCTGATATGCAACCCTTGTGAAATGGTCATTTGACCCCCACAGGTTAAGAACACTGTACTAGACTGAGAATTTGAGGAATAAGGGAAACATTCAATGGTAAGAAGACTCAGACCACCAAAGTCAACTCATTCCCTTAAGAGTACTTCATGTCACTCAGCAAATTAGAGCCAGCTCCCTACTGTACTTAACATGTATGTCTTTGCTCTAGAAATGGTGATGTAGGACTGGTAGCTTTAATATAAATGACAACCTGTAACTCATGCAGCATTTTAGGTCTCTCTTAATCAACACTGAGTCAGCATTTCTGGGTTGAAGCCTTACCCTTGGTGTTTCAACAGTGCCTTGAGATGACTGTGTGGCATTCCAAAGTCTGAACTGCTGCACTGCTAGGTATAGAACTGCAGTGTAGAGAACAGATTGCAACTGTCAAAAGTCCCACTGAAATAGATGTGTAAAAGAATTGGGGCACTTCATTACACAGAAAGTTTGATCCTTCCAACAAAGTGCTGAAATTGGTTCAGCAGCTCTCAGCAATAGCATCATATTACAAACACCAATTACTGAAGATTTTCGTTTATGTATAATTTAGTTAGTTAAACACGAAACAAAATTGCATAAGTCTTTGAATAATCATATATTGCCATATTTTTCAATCTACAGTCCTTTAACAAAAGCAAAATACAACAAATGTCCTTGTAATATTTTCAGAATTTGTTTCTATTTTAATTTGGAAAGAAATGACATGTGAAAACAGGCTAGACTGGACTATTTTTATATTTCTGTGTATATTAAACTCAGATACTGCCTAGAAGATAGTTTGTGATTGTATATGCTCAAGTTTCCTTGTTGTTTAATTATTTACACATACTTTGTTGAGTGTAGGGATTTAATCATAAGCAAATGGGAATATTGTTGAAAATTTGGGCTATCTGTTTCTGGTGGTGGCTTCAACACAAGGACAATAGGATAAATATAAATTGAATAAAAATAACACTTACACATGAGAGATTTCTCTTAAAATGTCAACAAAATACTATGGGGTTGGGATTTCTCCCTTGGAGAGGTTATGATTTAGGCAGACTAATAGCATTTCAGTTAGCTGTGATAGTATAGGGATAACAAAGTAAAAAAGCCATGTTGGAATTTCCAATCTTGGTGTCTTTCCAATTAAATAAATCTTCTGTCTTCCATACTACAATAAGAAAATTAAACAAAGATTTTATGTTCAAAAGTATTTTTGTGTATATTAGATATGGATATATAGCTTTACATATTTTATAGAATATAGGTTTAATCTTGACACAAAAGGAAATTGGTGAATTGTATTACTTCTTATGGAATGAATACACCACACACACACACACACACACAGAGAGAGAGAGAGAGAGAGAGAGAGAGAGAGAGAGAGAGAGAGAATTTTATAGCATTCTAAATTGTTTAGAAGGTAGTTAATGATTTTTTAATATTTTTCTTAGTTTCTCTTAATTCTCCCTTTAAAAGATTCAAGGTGTTTTTCCAAGATGATCATTCACAGCTATAGAAAGAGCTGCCGCCAACAGGAGAACTGTGGCTTTATTTACTGAGGCCATATATCTTTTATATTCATCTTATAAAAGAAAAAGAAGTTAAACTCTTTCAGAAATCAGCAACTCCACATGAATATTCTTTTCCTAAAAGTTTCCCACTTATAGTTCAGATCTGTGGAGGTAAATGTAGTAAGACTTCTAGATATTAGCACATGTGCTATGATTCATTTAAGGCAAGGAATTATGCTGGTGGGTTATCTGTCTTTATCTATCTATCTATCTATCTATCTATTATATATTTTATTACATTTAATTTGTGTCTATCTATAATAGGATATTTGAAAAATTCATTAAGAAAGCCACTCATCTGCTTCATGATATCTAAAGCAATAAAATCCTCTTCTTTATTCTAAATAGTCAATGGTTTTTCTTCATTTTCGTAGTTCAAATGTTTTAACACTGTTATTAATCTCTGAAGATGGATTTAGCTTTGGTTTTAAAAATCCACATTATTTACTCACCCAAAGGGAAACAAGGACAAAGAACACGTCTTCTCCTCCTCCTCTGCAGTTCAGTGGCAGGGAGTGTTCAGTGAAGAATAATTTTGCAACACATTAGCCAATACCCAGGCTGTCTCTTGATGAACACAACAGGGACCATTGGTTTGGTGGCAGCCAATGATTTAACCATACTTTTGAAAGCACGTTTCACAAGTGCTAAAGAGTCCCTGTTGAGACTGTAAGTCCTGTAGTTCTTCAACAATCTGAGTTTATTGCTGTTGGAGACCCCTTAAAGAGTAGCTAAAATATACCTGGTCTGCTTGAGAGTACCTATTTCATTATTTTCAAGATATGAATTAAAATTTATCTCTATTGTTTCCATTTTTTAAATAACATAATTTTCAGCCATTTTCATGTCTATTAGATATAATAATATACTCCTAATAATATATATATGAATATGTATCTGTTAATTATATATGATTATATAATAACATTTATAATATTTATATAATATATATATATATATATATATATATATATATATATATATATATATATATATGATTGAGAGATATCATCTTATCATCTGGTATGAAACTTTATGTTTGAAATTCAACACATAATAGCTTTTGGATATTTGAATATTTATTTTAGTCTCTAAGTCATTCCAATGAATTCACTAGAATAGTGAAAGACACTAAGACAAAGGATTGTATTGAGTATTAAATATTCTATTTAAAAAGTCAGGACACTTGTAAGTACTAAATCAACAGCTATGATTCTATTATTTACTAAAATAACAAAATAATAATACAATCATACATAAAAATCACTTTCTAGTTTTTTTAATGACTGATTAAACAGTTAATCAATTATTATCATTAAATCTTTTTTTTTGTTTTTGTTTTTGTTTTTTTTTTTGTTTTTTTGAGACAGGGTTTCTCTGTGTAGCCCTGGCTGTCCTGGAACTCACTCTGTAGACCAGGCTGGCCTCGAACTCAGAAATCCACCTGTCTCTGCCTCCCAAGGGCTGGGATTAAAGGCGTGCGCCACCACTGCCCGGCCATTATCATTAAATCTAAAACAAAGAAACTATAAATAAAGTTTTCATAAAGTGAATTTTATAAATTTGCAAGCTCTAAAGTTATACAGAAAGTAGGAAATTAGCCAGAGTACTAAACACAAAAAGAAGATAATTCATGGTGTTACTCTCTCATAAAACTTTGTAAAACAATATGTTTCACAATATAAATATAAGAAAAATCAGAAGTCTCAGTCTTAGTCACTGGCTATTTGGCAAGTCTATTATGTACATAAAACCAGAAAGTTTATAATACTTACTAGTGCAATGTTATGAAGACTTATCATGGGGTCATTAATGGCTCTTTTGACTTGGTTTGAAGACTTAACCACAGGAATTCATACATTGGTCTGCAAACATGCTCAACACCCATGAGTAGTGATATCCTAAGCTCTACGGATAAATGTACTGCTACTGTATTTCTAAATAATCATGTTATAGTGCCTTCTAAGTATGTATAGTTATATGTACAAAGGCTTAAGTTACCTTTCACTATTGAGCTAACAAACAAAATTGCAGCTATGGTGAACTGAACAAGATTCTCACAAGATCCAGCCAGTTAAGAATTCAAATATAGTTGGGGTTAAAGAATATCTCAGTGTCAAGAAGTTAAGGCAGATGTCTTCACTTCTCAGTACTCACATGGCAGCTTACAACTCTTCAGAATGTCAGTATTTGGGAATCTGCTGCCTTTGAGGTCTGTACATGTTGGTTATACATACATACATACATACATTCAAAGTGTACATACAATATAAAATTAAGCAAATACTTAAGTAGACAGGTGGAGAGGAACTGGAAGGAGTTGGGGAGTGGAAAATATGATCCAAATATATTGTATTAAATTTTAATAATAAAAATATCAAAATTAAACAAATTTTTAAAAGACACAAAGTTGGAAGGTAAGTGGGTGTGTATACATATCTGAATACATATAACAACATATTTTAAATATGAAATGGAAATGTGATATTTTTGAAAGCAGCAATGTACATGAATCAAAGAGTAGAGCTCTGATTTCAGAGAATCTGAAGTGGAGCAACTACTGCATGGAAAGAAACTGCAGAAGAGGGAGTTCTCAAAAATTGTGTAAGTCTGGGAGATCTAATTTGAGATTTTTACCAAGTTCTAGCCTGAAAATTCATAGTAAAGAGGCAACAATGGTCACCAGAGAATGTCAGTGGGAAAAAGGAGTCTTGAACAAATTCAGTGGAGTCTCTAAACCTTCTGCAATGACAAGACACATTGGGATTCAGACCTTTGTGAAATTAATTTTATATTAATATCTGTTTAATTAAATATTAATATATCTTTGTTAATGTCTCAGTGTATCTGAATGCTAGTGTTATGCACAGTAATACCTAAAGTTAAAAATTTTTAAACTAGCAATGAAATTGTACATTACCTCATCAATAGACACCAACCTATGCAAATCTGAATCATTAAATTTGAGAACCACAAGCTGAAGAATGAAAATAATTGCACGTTATACCTGAGTTGGTAAATCTATCTCTACTAAGAATTAATATTAGTAATTTTAAAACTATGGAGTGATGGCTTGATGGCAAAGTAAGTGGTAAAAAGTAGGACCTAGGATTTTCATTGCTGGAGAAAGAAATTTCAAATAAGAAGCAATAAATACTTTTAAAGCTACATGAATAAAAGGGAAGTTTACAACTTATAATTCAAAGAATTAAACATTTTTTATCATTAAGGGAGTATTATGAAGGTAGAAAAAATAACACAAAATGTAAATATATATCTATGCAAAGGTAACTTTAATAATGTAATATTGTTCAAAATAAAAGTAAATAATAGACAAACCACATGACTGAATCTCAATATGGTTCTACTTAGTGAAGGAAAACAGATTAAGACAAAACTGAATAAATCTAGTTTATTGAGTCATACATTTTAAACTGTAGAAGAAACTAATACAAACTAATGTATTTGAGTTGCCTGTGGGAAAGATGAAAAAGTATAAGTGATCAGCATGGACTTGTACAGTTAGCAGATATATGATTTATCATGATTGGGATTATGGCTCCAAAAGTTTTATACCTTTTAAAAATTTACCACAGGGCACATGGCATATAAATCTGAATCATTTATCTCATGCCAATGTCATTTTGGTAATGTTATTAAAGTTAACATAAAATTTAGCGAAATAGACATGCATGGGGTATGAGAATGTGAAGAAGGTTGCTTGGACAATAGGGAAGTGTGGCAGGTAGGTAATCATAAGTATTCCCAGTGAATTTATACTAGATCTGTGCGTATGTCAGAAAGAAAAAGAGACAGTGTTGCCAAAGGAGAAGAAACAGTGGGTGCTGCAAACAGATCGAAGAACAGTTATTGTGAAGCATGCTGCCAACAACTGCAAGATGTTCCTGGAGCACTTAACAGTGTTTTGTGTCTAGAATGCACAAAATGAGGCCAGATCTATAGAGAGATATGATCATCATCAAGAATACCCAATTTCCTATATATGTTTCATCCTTATAGTCTTCAAGTGAAGCTTTTTGTTTGTACTGAATGGCTCAAAATCACAGTGATCAAATGGACTCACTCTCCTATGCATTCTCAGTATAATAGTATTCTCCTTTCTGCTCCAAGGACTTAGACAGATTGAAAAAGTATATTTTTACACAATGTCAATCTCCAGTCCTTTAAGTGTTTCATGCCTAGAAAGTGGTATTATATTTTTTTTAACTTGAATCAAAAAGTAGCTTAGTGTACTTCAATATGCTTATTCATGGTAAATATATAGTTTGCAATTTGTATTGTAGCATTGTATTTCTTCCCATTTTCCTATTATAGCATTTCAAATAAATTTACAGTATAATCTGACTTGTAGTATCAGCACTTAAGTGAATTCCCTACCTGACCTATTGCTAGTTGTTTTATCACTAAAGCAATTCATCAAGGGAAGTTAGTTAAATCCCATGGCAAGGGACCATGACACATTGATAAGTCAATTTCTGTGGCTATGATATATTTATGAGCCATTTTTCGTAAAACACCCTTCTAAGTTATCTACTTACTTCCTAACATTGTTCCTAAAGGAGTAAGGGAAATATGAGTTGTACCTTGAATTATCAAGTCAATAGCTATAGTGAATCTAGAAAAATGGATTTTCCATGTATACACTAAAGATTATGGGGGTTAGTTCAATTGAGAAAGATAGAGAATATTGAAGTTTCTACTCATTTCTCAAGTGATGACATATAAGGAAATGTAAAGTTACATATTTAAGATTTCAGATACTACACTTCAAGAGTTAGGAGTTTTATTTTTTAAATATACATATTACACTTTGGGATATTTGTTCAGTTACATTTTCAGAGGTAATCTCCAATTTACAGCTATTACATAAATCAAAGGTATGATATATTGGGTTTGCCATTATTTCTGAAAGGACAACTAAATGAGACCCATATGAGCTTGTTTTCATAATTGTACAATGTTTATCAGAAACAGACATTAGATATTGCAAACACCCATTCTTATACTCTGTGCACTTTTACATGACAGTGTATACTCTTGAGATTCGAGAATTTCTCCTGGGATAATGTTTTCAAAGACAAAATTGACTTTTGAATATTAAGAATTACAATTTTTCCCATGGATCAGTTATGGGTTTGATGGACAGAGGAATCCACACGGTATTCTTGTTGATGACTCTAAATAATGAGTTGGCTGGTGATCCAGTGGTAACACTTTGCTACATTCTGTTGGAATGTCCTCAATCAGACAATCTTTACCTAGGACTGAGGAATTGTTCAATAATATTTCAGTGTTTCTTGGGATGGAGCATCTTTAGAATGCGAACTCGAATCTCTTTGGTTTTGACACTGTAGACAATTGGGTTGAGCATTGGGGGCATAAGGAAATGAAGATAAGAGAGAAGCATGTATACCTGAGCTGGTAGTTTCTTTTTCCCAAAGCGGTGGATCATAGATAGACTCACCAGTGGGGTATAAAATAGAAGGACAGCACAAATGTGGGAAATGCAAGTGTTGAAGGCTTTCAACCGTTCAGCATTAGAAGCAATGCTCAAGACTGTCTTCAAAATAAGCACATAGGAGAGGAGAATTAGTACAGCATCCATTCCCAATGTAGAGAGCATGACAAAGAGCCCAAAGCCACTGTTGACAAGTGTGCTGGAACAGGACAGTCTCAGGACATCGGGATGAACACAGTACGAATGAGACAGAGCACTGACTGGCTGGAACGTCAGCCTTGCCAGGAGCGCAGGTAAAGGCAGATGAAGGGCAGCACTGCGGATCACCACAGCCAGTCCAATGGCCCCGATACGTCTTGTTGTGAGAATGGTAGCATAGCGCAAAGGCTCTCTGATGGCCACACAGCGGTCAAAAGCCATGGCCAAGAGAACGGCTGACTCAATGACTGAAAACGTGTGGATGAAGAAGAGTTGCATAAAACAGGCTGCAGCTCCTATCATTCTCTGGCCTAGTAGAAAAACAGCTACCATTGAAGGCAGTGTAGAAGCTGAGAGGCCCAGGTCAGCCATTGACAGCATAGAAAGAAACAAGTACATAGGTGTGTGAAGGCTGGGCACAGACTTGACAATATGCATTATGGTTATATTGCCCAGTACAGAAAGAATGTAAATTAAGCAGATGGGAATTGCTGTCCAGCAATGAGAAGTCTCTAGTCCTGGAAGATCCATCAATATGAAAAAGAAGCTGCTGGCATTACTATGTTTAGAAGTAGCCATAACACTGGAAAGGGACTGCCTCAAAAAACTGTAATGGAAGTTAAAACAAAACCTGCTCATTCATAGCACTCTTCTTACATGATTTCTCATGTGGCATTGCTACTCTGACTACAGAATTAGTGATGTTTGGTGTTTATCCACACTGCTAAATCCTACCCTCTAAACGGTTTCCACTCTAAAACAATGCAGACTCACTTCTTAACAATAGCTTTATTTTAACAGCACATTTGGGTGATTAACATGAATAAAGCTCCGTTCTCACCTCAAAGGTTTTCAACATTTAAAATTTAAGATCAACTTCTGTGTTTAGAACATATAAAAGCATCATAGCAGAATACAAGCACATTTCTAATGGAATCAAGGTATAGATAACTTACTGAATGAGTATGTAGGAATTAGAGTATAAATCATAAGTAATTATATTAAACTATACTATAAGATACAACTTTTGTGCTGAACTAAGGTATTGCAAACAAAAAACAATGTAAAAAATATATTAGAAAAGGTTTGAGTTCTGTGCTCATTACTTTTGATCTGAATAGTTTCAGTCTTTATGCATGGTATTCACTGAAATTTGGGGTAATTGGTATAAATATATGAAACATAGATTTAAAAAACTAGACAATATTCATGTTTGGAAAAATGTTTTTGGAGGAATCAAAAATCAAAGCTCCTTCTCTATCATAAATATTGGTAATAGCAGCAGGTAATATATAGCTCCTACCATTGAAGAACTAATGACTTACTGGTCAATGCAGAGCACATGTATAAACTAGATCAAGAGGACACTGATTTTGGACGGATTAAATGAATTAAGAATTAATCTTCACTATTTTCTTCAGTTTAGCTGACTCAAAATAGTAACAAGTACTGTCAGAAAGACTTACCAAAATAAGAATAAACCAAATCCTGAGGATGTGGAGTTCCAGAGAAACCTTAACCAAATATCAAAATTGTACATTAAATGGTGTTTTCTCTTCTGAACATCTTAAGCAGTTTTTCTTAAAAATATAAACCTTTAACTGCTCTTGAGAAGTACATTAGGCAACATCTTGGACTAGTAGGGCAATTGTTATGATATTCTACTTCTTGTCTATCAGTACATCTCAGTGATGCATTGCAGGAAAAAGCATCTATTATCATCAATCCACACATTAACTGTTGACCTCAGGGAATCCTAGAGTTGCGTTTCTATGAAGGTTACACAAGGTTGTCTCATTTTAAAGTGGCATGTAAAATGAGCAATAAACATGTTTGGTAACAAAAATAGGACAGATGAAGGAGAAGCAAAATAACAGTTTCTTGTAAAAATCATCCAAGCTGTAGCTGACCTATTTGAGTGCAAAAACACTTAATAAAAAAGGCGAACTTGATTGTATGACTACACTTTTGGAGGGGCTCAGGAGAGTTAGCTACTAAAAACCACCTAAATCGTACTGAGAAAACTCTGAATGTTGACTGTAAAAGAAGAGATGCGAACAAAGAGAGTGTTTTCCTTGCTCTGCCTATGACAATGTCTATCTATATTGTGCAACAACAGAGTGCTTCCAAGAATATAGGAAATCACAACCCTCTTTCCTTCAACATGTTTGCGAATACACTGAAAATTTTACAAATATGGAAAATTTGTCATTGCACCCATTAAAATTGAGGTTCTTTTAAATTTGGCAGCCCAGAGTGTATTTTAACATCCAACTGAACTTACTTGGCTAATATTTTCTTGAAACATTATCAAAGTGGCAAACGTGACTTGTTAGAAAGCCAAGTTGGTGGAGCAATTCACTAACATGCTGATGAGGCTGCCTGACAAAGTTCTTGCACTCAGTAGAGAGGTGCCTAGCAACTTTCTCTGGATAAAATTGTCTACAACTTTTTATGGTGTTCCTTACTTGCCTTGCTTTTGCCTTTTTAATAGATTTATGGAAGAGGAAAGTGGAATGGGAAATAATACTTGGGTAAAAACAAAGTTTTTATTAATGAGACCATTAAATAGGATGTCCTTACCTTGATATCAAACTTTGGGACAGGGCAAGACTTTGTTTGTGTAGACTTCCACAAATAGACCAGTCTGAGTATGTTTATAGAAAGAAATAAATTGCAGGAGATTTTAGAAAATTAAGAATTAAGGAAAGAGAATACAACTCTATGTACTATGGAAAATAAGTCAGATTAAAAAAGGACAGGAAGCTTTCAGAAAAATCCCTCCAATAATTCAAACAAATGTTGGCCCTGCATGCAAGTTCTGGTACCTTCCAAAAGGAAAACAAAACAAACAAAACAAAACAAAACCCCTCATTACTGTCATTATAAATCTTAGTGCATCCTATAGGAAAATATCAATATAATAATGATAGTGACTTTGTAGAAATTAGGATTTGATAAAAAAAAATAAAGGGAAGTAGCTTTCACAAATTTCTACCTTCATGGAAAAGCTGGGTAAATAGGGTCCCCCATGGGACTGTAAAATACCTGAAGAAAACCTTTTGCTAGTAAAACAAAATGTATAAAGGAGCTTTGTTGGCCCTAGAACACATTCTTCTTACACAATGGTACAATGACTATAAAGAGTGTATGACTATACAAATACAAGCATTAGAAATGAAAATAAGAAATAAAAAGCTTAAAGTAGGTCATAACAGCTTATTAAGTTTTTGTTTGCTTATTAAAATTAAATATAAAAGTTTTTTTTCCTCAGACATTCAACTGTCTGGTACCTGTAACCATAACACTATGACTCCGAGATTAAAGCTCTCTTATCCCACTTATTTAAACCTGGTCTAAGCTGGCACAGGCTATATGACCATTGAACTTGAGGCTATAACTACTAAAAATGTTTTGTTTTATTTTCCTTGATAATTATGTATTAGAACTTTTTGAAATGCAAATATGAAATGGTTTAATCACTGCTGTGTGGAGAATACACATAAATTTTGTTGCTCTGAGAAGCGGCTTCAGTCTGTGACCTGTCTTTCAAATACAGATACAGACCATGCACTCTCACAGCTCAGAAAAGCTGCAAACTGCTGTCCAGAGGAATCCTCTTTGCATTGCCTGCTGCATCCACCCTACTTGAGCCTGTCCTCTGCTGGAGCTGGTCCCCAGCACACAGTCCCATAAAATAACTCTACAGAATAGGTCAAGGGGTGATAGATGAACCCTAGTTGTTTTTTATTTTCATCCTTCTAGCCTATATTAATAAAGACAAGTCAATGTCATCAAACCCAAGCACTTAGGTGCAGAAACAGATTCTACCCACATTCATGAGTCAACTGATCATACTGCACATTCATGCTTCCATCTATCCATAGGAAGAAGCATCCCAAATTAATATTAGACAAGGTATTATCCCAAAGACAATAAACAGACAAATGCAAAGGGATGATGTATCAGACAATTCCTTATGATGGAAAATTAGAAAAAGAACAATAGATAACTGCAGTAAAAATAATTAATGAGAAAATTTTCAACATTAGACTATGTCCACTAGATCCAGATGCAGGTTGATTCTAGAGGGTAATGAGAGTTTATGTAATGCCACTTCTTGGACACGGTCAAGTTGTCAAGATAATAGAACTGACCTTTATGAATTATATATTCCAGATTTTAAGAGACAGCTGTTCCTAGAAGACCTAGTCATGGTTAACATATAAAGACTCAGTAGATAGTTTACAAATAGGAAGTCTATGTTTGTCTATGTTTTCATAGTACTTATCACTATTGCATAGGAGAAGCTGAAGAAATTATTTCTCTTACATGAACTTTTAGCATGATATATTAATCACAAACTGAGCAATGATTAGTTATAGTCTTTACTTGACATCTGCATAAAGGAATAAGAAAAATAAGGAGGAGGAAGAGGAGAAGTTGTTTTATCTTTTAAGGTCAATGATCCTATGTTGGATAAACTGAATTTGTATCATCCTTTATCACAAAAGTATCACTAAATACTTTAGAAGGAATTAACTAAATTGTGAAGTTTAAGTAGTTAAAGAATTCTATCTTCCTGTAAAGGCTTTTGTACATATTAGAAAAAAAGTTCTAAACAATTAACCAAGATTTTGGTGTCCTGATATCAGTTGTGAGAAGTCATTTTTACATGATTTTTTTAGCTACAACATTGAGCCACCATTTTTAGATTTCCAGGTTTTTAAGGAATGTGTATATTGTAGCTCATGTCTATGATCTACACATGGAGAACATTACACATTACAGAATGCTGAAATTAGTTATGTTTTAGTGGTAATGTGAGAACTTAAAGAGCAGAAATCAAGAAAAAAATCATATTAGACAAATTTTGATTAAAATATCTTTCTATCATTGTTTTCATAGGCATGAACTCTGAGAGATGGACCTTTATTGAATAGTGTCTGATATTTAAGGAAGATTTAGTTGTACCTTTTAAGCATCTTAACTTGTTATAAGGTAGCCAATTTTCTGAAACTTGAATTTCTACTTTGCTTGTATCCAAAAGTTGATATTTATTGTGCTAAAGCATTTTAGAAACTAAAATTACACAAGATAATTAGAGAAGATATGCAGAACTATTGTATTTTCCTAAACGAATCTTATAATGAAAATGTTATCCTTTCATCTGTTGCATATGAAACCTTTCAATCTTTATCTCGAAGGCCTCTTGGTGGTGATTTAAGTTGCCTTTATTACTGTCATATGAAAATTGGAAGGCATATTTCTTGTTTTCTTTCCTATTCCTTTCTTCCTATCTTTATTCTGTGATATCAATTTCTTAGCAATTCCAGAATGCAGTATAAGTACAACTTGATTTCTATTTGAATGTAAACTCTAAGGGAAGGAGTTGAATGATAGACAGGTGGAAAATAGGAGTCAGAGATTGTTATCTAAAATACCATATTCATCAATCAGGAGAACTGAGTACCTTCAACAGGTGTTCTTTATGCCTCAGAGACTCTCGTAAAGAGTTAACTGTCAAGAAATAGCTTCTGCCTTCCATCCTACGTACTTCATGACATGATTTGATCTGCCCTAGATTCAAGTGTTTCCATCACTCACCAGACTCCAGGGCAGAGCCATAAGCCCTGTAGAGCCTCAAGAGGCTCCCAGCCTTGAGTACAATGCCCACGGAGCAGGCTTATAAAGCTCTGACCCAGGCTCCCTCAAGAGGCTCACAGCTATTTCCCATGATACAGACTGTGAGTGCATTTACAACTGTTAATGAGTCTTTTTAAAGTTTCCAGAATAATACTAAGAACTTGCAACTGATTCTAGTTCAACTTTTTTCTTCTATTCTCACTTTAAAAACATGCTAGCCCTAAGAAAATAATTTTATAGACCTAACTATCTTGGCTCTAGCAATATCTTGCTTAGTATTAGGAACTCCAGACAGGCAAATTACCTCTACAAACAAAGCATTTTCTTTTTTCTGTTCAAGAAAAATGTCTTAAGTTAAAGACATTTTGGAGCTAGAGAAGAATATCTTTAGCACTATGTTGATGCTTAAAGATATTAGTAAATGATATCTAGTATAAATGTATTCCATAAAGAATATTAAGCCTATTTTTTATTGATCTACTTTTCTTCCTTTTACATTTTTAAAAATATGTTCTCATTTCTGGGGAAACATTTTAAAGGTTAAGGTAGATCAAACTTATTCAAGAGACACATATAGAATGAACCTGGAGTATTTCTGTTAAGTAAAGGGAAATATAAAATGAAAAATGGTATAGTAGATATAGGGCTACTATGCAGTTGAAATAGAAACAACATTAGAAATAAGCCACAGGTGATATGAGGTTATATACAATAATTTATTGGTTCTCCATAAGTAGTCATAGTATGCAATGTGAAAATATACTCATGGATAAGATGTAATACATAACAAAGGGTATACTTGTCAGAAGCAAAAAAAAAAAAAAAAAAAAAAAAAAAAAAGCATAGGCAAAACATAACCATTTATTTCTCTCTGCCATTTATTCTCTCTTCCATTAGTCACCAGGGCTATGAACCTCAGAGAAACATTAAAGACAGTTCTGTCTATAGAGTGAATTATTTTGACTGTAGTAGTAGAAATATAATAATTATATACACATAAAAACACTCTAAGGGAGGTCAGATAATTAATAAATATTATAACATGTGCAGTTCTATGTGAATATTTAGCTTGACATTTATAATTCAGAGAGATGAAAATACTCTGAACTATTAACTTTAAAAATTCTGATCTGAGTACACACATACACACACACACAAAGGTAGACTCTACATAGGTGTCTATTATTTAATCATATTTTATGTGCTAATAGTCATGCTAATATGGAAAGGGTAAATCTTCCAGGCAAAGAACTACAGGCAACTAAGGAACTGAATCCCAAATGTAGTAAAAATGGCGTCAGTGGGAAAGGATGTGCCTAGCCCTGAAGAGACTTGATGTGCTAGGGTGTGGTGATACCCAGGGGGGCTCTTCCCTCTCTCAGAGGAGAAAAGTAAAGGGTTTGAGAGAGAGACTGTGTGAGGGGGAGTTGAAGGAGGCCAACAATTGAAATATAAAGTGAATAAATAAATTAATTAATGAAAAACTAGTATTAGTTGAAGAACCCTCAAATTGGTTATCCAATATCAAGTGGTCAGCCTTCAACAAACAACACTGGGTGGACTAAGCAGGTTGTATTTATATATATATATATATATATATATATATATATATATATATATATATATATAGGTTTTGTGTGTATAACAATAACAACTAAAGTAAAAGAGGCCAAGATTTTGAGAGAAAGTAAGTCAGGAGGTGTGTTAGAGAATTTGGAGTGAGGAACAGTATGATAAAACTGTTATAATTATGTTTTAATTAAAATAAAATACTGAACAATTATGCTAATTATAAACATATATGTACGTGTGTGTGTGTGAAAACAAACCTGTTAGGGTACAATGTTGGCAAAACCCCATATGATCTCTAAAAGATAGATTAAAAGCTGAAACAGATTTGATCTTCTTTGACTCTAGGTGATACAATTATCCTTTTGATGGTTAAAAGGAATATTCAGTGTGAAAATGACTTCTAAAACATTAGGAAGGAGAATAGAGTGAATTACATGTGTCTAGGGGATAGTTACTAATATTTGAGGCACATCTGGGGATTATGGAGAAATACTGATACAGTCAGCGATGTATTATCAGCATTGGAAGACAAATTGACTAGAGATAATTAATTTGTTATCATTTCACTATGAGTATTCTAGTGTCCTTAGGGGGCACAGAAATAAGAGAAAGAAAACATTTGAACTGATTCCAATGTCACTTGTATAGTATAAAGTCATAAATGTAAGGCACAGATAGTCAGAGTTCTTTGTGAAAAAGTATGTGCTCATACTTTGAAATGTGAAAAATGAAATAATGCTGCTCATTATAGACTTATAGAGTATTGGAGGGGTTATGCATTTCAAATCTCAGATTTGCACTATAGAAGAATATGTTGTTTATGAGTAGTAAAGATATTCAAACATTAAATATATATAAAAGATATAAAATATATATAAAATATATATAAAAGATATAAAAACATAAAATATTAAAAAATTGTTAATTTATATCTTACAATTTGAAAGATGTAACTTATATTGGTAATATTTTCCCCATCTCTTTTAAATACTCCCTTCTTGTATCACACCTCTTTCCCCAGCAAGTCCCCCTCTTACTTCCCTTTATTTACTTTGCATTCTCATTTGTGGATCATTGAATTTAACCAGGGTTGTTGGAAAGAGTACACATGGGGGGGGGTAATTACTTGAGTGAGGACAACTTAACATTAGCTACCCTCTTGAGAATGTGACTCCCTTTGGTTCAACAATCATTGATTCTACATAGATATTCATAAAGGGTTGGTATTTTATGATCCAGTATCATCCATAATTGGATGCGGATGGACTCAATTTTGTACAATACATGCATATCATGGCTTCTGCTGAGTTCATAGGTGTGACAGACATTTCATTTCAAGAAGACAGCTTTTTATAGCATTCCTTCCTTTCTTCTGGTTCTTATATTCTTTGTAAGAGGGTAATAGAAATATCTCATTTATAGTAAATAGTCCCATACTCTTAGCAGTTTTGACAATGTATAGTCATGGTTTTATAATTGTATTCAATGTCAGTTTATAGATACATGCTTAATTAGTAATTTTTGTTGTTACCCCTGCTTGAAAAACAGCAAGAAAGCCAACTATAAATCCAACCTGATGGTACATGCTTTATAACATCATCACTAATAAGTAAAAGGCTGAGGATGGAGAATGTAATTTTGAAGTCAGGACAGATTAAATAGTGAGACTTTGTCTCAACAAAAAAAATTAAATAAAAAAAAAGAAAGAGGAAAAAAATGAATATTAAAAAGCAGCAATGGAAGTAAGACAGGTGGGAAGGATAATCGAAGCTACTATGAAGGAAATAAGCTTGTCGAACTAGTAGTATATTCCTAATTCTTGTAAGGATTAAGGACAAAATAGATAAAACAGTCACCACTCATACGGAAACATATGCAACTGATGCAAAATTTTATTTTCATATGTCACATGATGAACCAATGTCTTTACTGGCCAAAATATACAGAAACAGTCAGAACAATATGTTGCTTCAAATTTTCAGTTATTCAGGAATCATGTGACAGAAATGGTTCTGTAGTTCACCTACCCTATCACTTAATTAAGGTTAGTGACTGAATAGAGCTCATGGAATACCAGGAAGAATCCTCATTTGTAAATAAGCCTATAAGAAATCTGGACCATCATATTCATTTATATTCTCAGAGAAGATATTTCACACACTTTATGGTACCCAACTTTAAAATAAGGCATTTGTACATGATGATACTAGGATGGAGTAGACAGAGTAGCTGTTGATGCTGCTGCTAATGATCGATGCTAAGCATCGTGGTGCCAGTGATTAAGGTAATCATAAAGTTGTCAAGCTGATGATATTGATGCCCAAAGTAACACCCTATAAGAGATCATCTGGACTTTATTTTTACTGTAATGAATATTGGAAATAATCCTATTTGTTTTAATACAAAATAATGCATTGACTATTTTATCTGGTTGAAGCTTGATTAATACATAGCATACAGAAAGGCCCTTGTGTGAATGTTAAACAGAAAGTCTGTAACAGATGTTGGTAAATTGAAAAGAGAAAAATAAATTGAGTGCAGCAAATATAAAAATCAAAGCACGAAATATCATGGTAGACATATTCAAAGTCAAACACACACACTCAAATGAATATATTAAAGTGAAATGTACTCACCACTTCATGATCAATAAGGAAGTTTTAAATGCAGGAATATATTATACTGAATTAAGCCAAAAAAGAAAAATCCCTGTTCTTTACAGTATCATTTGAGTTATCTAATTAAGGACAGGACATTAGCATGACATTGTCATGATATACAAATGATTGTATTTTAGTACAAAACTGCCAGATACTTTTAATTTATATGGCTGCCAAGGACATTTAAGACACAGTTTTAAAATTGAATTCAAAATAGGTTGGAGAACTTTATTATTACATACACAGACACACACACACACACATACATGCACATATATACATATATACATACATACATACATACATACATACATACATTGTGTGTGTGTGTGAGCGAGCATACATGCATGTATGTGCGTGTTTCCTTGGATAAGACTCACATGGTAAAATATTTGATTCCATTAACACTTTAGCACATATTTTTCTGTCCCCTGTATTTGGCCCAGTATCACCCAGATTCTATACCGTTTTTTGAAATGTGTTGGTTATCAGTGAAGCTTCAGAAACTCATTATCTGATTCCATTGGGAAGATCCTTATCTTCTTCTCACATTACTACTTCAGTCTATGTTGTTTTATAGAGATTGTACAACTCGGGTTAAAGAACAAAGACAACACAATGAATACAAGGCTATCATTATATTTAAATATCCTAAATATCTATTAGATAAAAAGGCAGTTGTATTTAATTAATGAGAAAATGGTATGAAAATTGATGAAGGGTTCATACTCTAGAAGACAAAAGAGAAACTGAATATCCTGTTCATGATACAAACTTACAAGAACATATGTTGCAACCATGGCTCAGCACTTAAGGTTATGTATTGCTCTTATAGAAGACCCAAGTTCTATTCCCAGTACCTATATTACTTGGCTTGGCTGGCAACCATCCATAATTCCAACTCCAAGGAATGCTGGATCTGGCACCACTTGTGGTTTAATGAGCACCAACACACTGGTACATGTGCATACACACACGTACACAGCATTTAATAAAATTTGAAAACTATTTTAAAAGTTATACACATAATAATGCATATTATTCATAAACTGACTTTTTATTGAATTTATATGCTGCCTTTAAACACTGCCTAAAGCAACATTTAAACAAGAGGATGAAAAATAGGGCATGAAAAGAAAATAATAAAATTTTATGGAATTTAAGCAAAGTTTGTGAATTTGAAGAACTAATATGGCTTTATAGTTCTTGGTTTTCATATCTGTATAAAGCTTGATAAAACATCTAACTTATTAAAGGAGAGGTTGCTTTTGATCATGTTTAATATTACATGCATTTTTCATAATTTATGTTTAGATGCAGCCTGAGGTTTCTTTGTTGATTTTTCAATGAAGAGTTTCTGAATTCTGTCACGGATCTGCTTGGTTTTCACCACATAGACGATGGGGTTCATCACAGGAGGAATTAGAAAATGCATGTTGGCCAGAGTCACATAGACATGTGAAGGAAGCCTTGGACCAAAACGATGCAGCATGGATAGGCAGATCATGGGTGTGAAGAAGAGGACCACAGCACACAGATGAGAGATGCAGGTGTTGAGAGCCTTGAGGCGGCCGCTGTGGGAAGCCATACACAGTACTGTTTTCAGAATCAATACATATGAGAGGAGGATGAGGAGAAAGTCAAGCCCCATGGTGGAGAGCACCACAAAGAGTCCAAAGATACTGTTGACACTAGTACTGGAGCAGGAGAGCTTTATGATGTCAGGATGCAAACAGTAGGAATGAGATAGTACATTGGAATGACAAAAGTACAGCCTCCTCAAGAGGATGGGAAGAGGCACCTGCACAGTTAAGGTTCGTATAACAATAGCCAAGCCTATCTTGGCAATCACAGTGTCTGTGAGAATGGAGTGATAGTGAAGTGGGTGAGAAATGGCCACGTATCGGTCGAAGGCCATTGCCAGAATGATAGCTGATTCAAGATCTTGGAAAGTGTGAATAAAGAACATCTGTGTGAAACAAGCAGAGGTGGTTATCTCTCTAGAATTCAGCAAAAAGATTCTCAACAGAGTGGGGAAGGTAAAGAGAGAGAGACCCAGATCAGAGGAGGCTAACATGGCCAGGAAGAGATACATAGGAACGTGAAGAGTCTGCTCATGCCAGATAACAATTATGATGGTCATGTTTCCCACCATAGTAATGAGAAACATGGCACAGAATGGTATGGCTATCCAGATGTACACTGCCTCCAGCCCTGGAATGCCTGTAACCAGGAAGGTGGAGAAGATGGAGTTGGTGGTGTTGACATGAAGCATGTTGTCAGGGCTGCATGCCACTCCAATAAAATGTGTTGTCTCAGAAGTAGATACGGAAGCCTGTCTCTATAATTTTTGTACCTTGAATGCACATTCCTTTGCACCCATCCTCACACAGTCAAGAATTTTAGATTGTTTTGTATGATAAAAGACTTTATAACATTTCCTATTGTATAAGTTGGACTCAAAAAAGAGTGATTCCTCTATTGAAAAACTTCTTCAGGTGTGATTATTACTGAAGGACAAAAATAAAGAATGTGTTTTTAGTTAATTTAAGTCATGGCATTGATAAAATGACATTTTAAAATGAAAACCTTGGAAATTATCATTAACTAAATTCCCATTCACTGATAAAATTTATACTCTATTTGCAACAGCACACTATTTTGTGGAATTCTTCAGTTTTACTTATAATGACTGAGTGTTTAAAGAATTACAGTATTTCGTGGTATTGGTACTGAAATCAGTATTTTGCATAAAACAGACAAAACTTTACCAAGTAAAGTACGAACCTAGCCTTCATACATAGCATGCTAAGGATTGCTAATGCTTTTTTCTTAAAAACTTTCTGCATATATGAATGTAAAAACAAAAAGGACTCATATGAATTTACATATTTTACTCACATTTAATATAGTAATCCTATTTTACTCTCATGAGCTTGGGTCCGTTTTAGGATATATTCTTATTTTTGGATGAGTTTATTTTACTTGCATTTTATAATGCATTAAAAAAGTACTTTGTGGTAGATTTGGGTTCTTTTATTGTCACTTCTCCATCACTAATTTTAAAAAGCATTGTGACAAGTGACATATCATTCCTTAATATAAACATGGTTTCTAAAATCATGTAAATAAGAGAAAAATATTTCTATATAATTGAAATGTATCTATAATTTAAAATTTTTACATACTAATTCACATAGGATATGGACTAATTTCCAAGTGTAGAATATTAATTTTATAACTATTAACATACATAGATATTTTTCACAAGGATTATTGAATGTGATTGAGTTTACTTTTAGTCAGTATGTCTAAGAACACTATAGTAGGCCTACTTTACATATGTGGTTTGGTGATAATCATTTGTTCTTTATTCAAGCTAATACTTCATATGTGTTTTGGCTATGTGATTAATTCTGAAATATATTTTACACTAATGGCACAAATTTAATCTAGTACAATTAACTACTTTCACTAAAAATATTAGGCAACTATCAGTACAAAATTAATCAGACAATGTTTATGAGATGATTCCATTTTCATTTTCTACATTTAACCACAACATATTTATTTTTAGAAAAAAGTTTATGAAAATATTTAAATTCTTTCAAGTTCTCTTTTTCTATCTCATCTCACTTTCCATGTTTCTAAAGTTAAAGGTTAACCATTCATCTTAGTCTTCACATCATAAGGAATGACACTATGAACAATAAACCCTAACATCTGGTTCTTCACCTGTCTGCTTGCCATCATTTCCCGTGCTATTAGTTTTAGTGGAGATTGCACTGGGAAGTCTTTATTCCCTACCTGAGAGCACGCATTTCCATTGAATTTTATTATTTCTATTATGACTTATTTAAAATTTCTTTTGAGTCCAGGTTCTGATGCAGAAAGAGCATGAAGGAAAACCACAGAAATCAGACTCAATTCTGACTTACCTTTTTTTCTGGTACCAGTTATGGGCTGTTTCAGGATTCTGCTGATTTCTACTTTCAGTCACATAGCTCAAAATCTCCACCTACATCATTTTGGTGAAACTCAGAAGTTATTGCAGTGATTAATTTTACATGTTATCTGATAAGTAAAATCTCAGAGATGAAATCAAACATTAGCCTCAGAGGACTGGTAGGTGCTGTTCGTTTAATGGAAAACTGCTGTATCAGGGAAGTCTGGGTAGAAAACTCAGCCTAAATTTATTAAGAATACACTTCTCCAAGTCGCCTTATTTACAAAGTGCCATTTGTTCAGTTCTATGTGTCACCTTTTCTAAATGCTTCACTTTTTTTTTTTTTTTTTTCGATATTTTATTTATTTACATTTCAGATGCAATCCTCTTTCCCCATTCCCCCCCACCCTTTAATCCCCTATCCCATCTCTCCTCCTCCTTTTAATGCTTCACTTTTTAATTGATGTTTCTTTTTACTTAGATTTTCTGAATGTGCACTTCTGAATGTTAAAGTATGCTTACATTTGTGCTGAAGTGGAGGTTCCTGGCCTGTATCAGCATGCGTGTGGACAGTCCTTCTCTAGTGCATTTTAAGTGTTTTACTACCATTTTCCATACATCTCAGAGATCTGATACAATCAACTTAGGGATAGTTTCCCTAAAAGATCCCTTCCTTTGGCCCTGGTTCTTCCTCTTACTTAATTAGCTTTCCCTGTATTTACTAATGTAGCCATAAACTTTTTGATCTAAATTTCATATTCAACTTATACATGTTTTTTCTCTCACCTGGCATCTTAAGACAGCATCCTCTCCAGAATTCTGAAAACACAGCTTACCCTTCTCTGGTGAAGACCTCGAGTAGTCATGACCTAGATTCAGCTATGTTGTTATGTGTGAAGCTCTCCCCTGAGAATTAAGATCTCCCTAAACACTCTTTTTCTTAATGTGAGTATCAACATTGGCCTTCCTACTCCCTGGAGGCAATGCAAGAATGCCCAGGTGCCGAGTATGTAATTGCATCAGAAGAAGTGGTAGTAAACATCAAAGTTGTATTAATTCAAGTCTGTTAAAAGTCAGTTTACCAATGAATTACATAGTACAGCACCATGTACATTTTACATATATGTAAACCATGAATAAGAAGTCTAGAAAGTTTATGTAATTGGAAGTTTTCCATTTATGTCTTTATTGATCTTTAATTAATTTGATCCATTCCAAACAACACACTATTTGCTGTTTCTAGAAGTTGTAGCAGGATTCAGAAGCAAGTGACTCCCTTTGTGCTGTCATCCTTCTTTAGCTTACATACTCTGTATAAGCATCAATGTCAGTGGAGCATTTTACATAATATTGTAAGCATCACTAAGGGTATTTTGTGCTATTTCTTCCAACTGCATGTGAATCTAGACCTATAGCGATATAAGCTTTTAAACAAGTTTTAAGTTTTAAAAATACATTAGAGGGAGAAAAGGGAAAGAGAAAAGCATGAAATTATAATTTTTTAAAAATAAAAGTATTATAAAATATGTATTGTATACTATCATAGTAATTAGCCTACTATGCAAGAGAACTTTTGAACTTCTTCTATCTGTACATATTAGCTCTCCTTGCATCAGATGTTCTGATAAAGAGGATTCCTAAAGTGTGGACAGAATCTCAGATAACTTATTTAACTGTATGTCTTGATCACTTCCAAAGTTAAGCATGATCTTCGTCCTTCTTTTATCACTGCGTGCAGGTTCAATAACACGACACTGATATTAAGGTTTGTTTAACAGTTGTGTGTATGGATGTTTGCATTTGCATTTTCCTTGAGACACTGTGAACAACCAACATGAACAGTCTTTCAGAAATAGGGAATAAGCTTAAATTTTCAATGTCTTTTCCCAAATGGGCTAAACAATGTAAGACATCTAAATCTAGCTATATATGCACCTGGCAACAGCATTCAGAATCTATTGGTTACCGTGTATTGAATATATCTGAATTGTGGAAGCAAACTATTGCTATCCCTTTTTCATTTGCTCTGAGAAATTTCCTCAAAGATAAACACATAAATGAGTAAAAATGTCACCAAATGTTTCATTATAGTTATTCAGTCAGACTGTTCTAAAGAAATGCAGTGTTTCTTTTTCTTTTATATTTTTTTTTTTTTTTTGAGAAACTTGGTTATAAGATGTCAAATACCATAGTAAACTTGTCATGCAAAAATTTTATATACGAAGACTTGATTTTTTTTTCTTTTTTAAAATTTCTTTTATTTTTTTACAGTTCAATAGTTGCCCTCCTCCCAGTCCACCTGCCCACAATTCCTCATCCCGTTGCTCTTCGCCCTTGTATCCAAGAGGATGTTCACTACCACCACCTACCTGCCAGGCCTCCCCACTACCTGAAGCCTCAAGTCTGAGGGTTAGGTGTTTCCTTTCCCACTGAGGACAGACCATGTAGTCCTCTTCTGTATATGTGTCGGGCCTAGGACTAGCTCATGTATGCTTCCTGGTTGGTGGCTCAGTGTTTGAGAGATCTCAGGAGTCCAGGTTAATTGAGACTGCTGGTCTTTCTATGAGGTAACCCTCCTCAGCTTCTTCCAGCCTTTCCCTTATTCAACCACAGGGGTCCCCAACTTCAGTCAAACGGTTGGGTGCATCTGCATCTGTCTTTGTCAACTGCTTATTGGGCCTCTCAGAGGCCCAATAAGCATACCATAGCATCAGTAACAGTGTCAGGCCTTGAATAGTGAGATATATTTAACATGGGTACAAGCTTTAATTTGTTTTCATAAACCTTTGATATGCTAGCTTTATTTATGAGATATTATAAATTAATAGCACCTTTTAAAAAGCAATTCTTTCATGTTCTGTTGAAATAGAAATTTTTACCTTAGTGATCATTAGACATGTAGAAACATGTATTTCTCTATATCATTGATTAAAATCAATGAAACTTTGAACAGAATTTCATAAAGAAGAAGGCAGATACAGGGTAAGATAACTACCATGACATCATATAAAATCTATCACTGAAAAGTCAATCAACCATGTCCATTCAGCCTTTGATGTTGCAAGATGATGTCATCTACAATGCTCATACAGAGTCAAAAAAATGATTGGAGAAAAAAACGTCATAAAATTTTAAGGAAATTTATCATTTGGTGTTGTACCACATTCAGTTTTCTTGTGCCATGTGTGGTTTGTGGATCGAAAGTTGGAAAGGCTCCTCAAAAGGGAGGATTTTGTTTTAAATATTTGTTAACAGTCTTGGGTACTTTTTTTTCTCAGCCTCATCTTTTCTCCCAGGATAGTCTAGTCCGCAAGTAAGATCATCTCGAAGCATTTAATATTCTAGAAATTAAATATTTACTCAATCTGACATTGAGACAGCCAGTGATTCTTTTTGTGAAAGAGTTAATATCTTAGACACACATTTTTATTTAATTTCATGTGTGTGCACATTTCATGACAGATTATGAATTCTGTTACTTAGCAACATAACTGTAGCATATGAAGTTATTGTTCAAGTTACATAGTTATATGAAACATAATTTAGAACTAAATGAATTTATTTAAAGCATTCCACAACTAAGTTCTATATCTGAGAATAAAAAGGATTATAACCATGACTTTCTGACTTGTGTAAGGAAGCTTCCAAAATATTTTCAGTTCTACTGTTAGAATAGATCCCACTGTAGTTTAAATTAATCAATATAATTGTATAACTGGCTCTGGCCGAGTTTCTTAGGAGAGAGCAGTATCAGGCTCTTGCCAGCAAGCACTTCTTGACATCAGCAATAGTGACTGGGTTTGGTGTCTGCATATGGGATAAATCCCCAGGTAGGGCAGTCCCTGGATGGCCTTTCCTTTAGTCTCTGCTCCACTCTTTGTCCCTGTATTTCATTTAGACAGGAGCAATTCTGGATTAATACTTTTGAGACGGGTGGGTGGCCCCATCCCTCAACCAGGAACTGTGCCTAACTTCTGGATATGGTCTCTACAGGTTCTCTCTCCCCTTTGTTGTATTTCAGCTAATGGTTGGTTTGGTTTTAATCAGGGCCACCTATGTGACTTTTTCATTGGAACCATTTATTAGAGCCTGCTGGGCTCCCCATTGGACCCACAATTGAATGCAATCTCTCCACTCTCCCTCAATTTCTCTGTAGCAAATATTACAGCTAAGTCTCCACTAGTCTATACAATGAATGGTCAAGTACAGATAAAGGATAAGCTCTGGATATAATCAGTTTTGTGTTATTATTCTTATTTTTACTTTTATTTTTATTATTATTATTAGTAGTAGTAGCAGTAGTAGCAGTAGTTTTAGAAGCAGCAGCAACAGCAGCAGTTGTAGTTATTTTTTTGTTGCTGCTGTTATTTTTATTATTAATTGTATTCTAAGAGTATAATATAATTAAATTGTTTCCTCTTTTCCTTCTCTCTATCCAGTCCTTCCATCTACCCCTTTTTACTCCATTTCAAACTCATGGCTTCTTTTTCATCAAGTGCTGTTACATGAATATATGTATATGTATGAACACATATAAGATAGAAAAATCATCTTCATGTGCCAATGTATAAATTATACATTTGGATAACTGGTGTGATCTTTATATTAGTAGAATCTTTATTTGGAAATTTAAGTGGAAAAAATTAAGTGTAATGACACTTGGGTGACTTAATTCTGAATTACTGAAAAGACTTAGTATAGGGCAGGATCATTGGGAAGTACACACCAGCCACTTTCATGATGATATCATGTGGGCTAGTGAAAGGAAGAGCCAAGAAGAGAACCAGCATAGGCATTTTTTTCACATTTAGACAAAACTCAAAAGTATGATTTTAAGCAAATGTATTTTCAGGCTTATTTTTAAGGTTCTATAAATTTTTACAAATCATAAAATAACAGATAAATTATCTAAGACTTCTGATTAGAAAAAATTCTAAAAGCAAATAGAAAATGAAACTTGTAATTCAGCTAGGTGAATTAAAACAGTATATTTACTATCAAATATATTCATTTCATGACATCATTCTATATTATTCTCAGATAGAAGAAACAGGTATATATATGCCTCAAAAATCACATGAAGCAGCTATGCATTTTTGACATTAGATGACACATATGAACAGATTTTTAATAAAGATTTCTACAAACTGAGTCCTTTTCTGTGTAAAAGCTCAAGACTTCCTAGACATTTGACCATATCTATGCATTCATAACACCTATTATACATTTTCACTTCAAATTGCCTTTCATACAATAAAGGAAGAGATTGACAGATCTCTACTTTATGATGAAAACGATACTTATCCATCTTTCCAGTACAACAGGATAGGAAGACATGCTCTACAAGAAAAGCAGTCTCCTTCTCAGATCTCTTGAGGAAAAAAATAAATGTAAGCATTTTGCCTAGGAAAGTTGGAAATTCCCCAAACTTTTAAAATCTCAGCAGAGCTTGTCAGGTACCTGGGAGACTCTTTTGCTAGTTTATAAATCAGTATTGAACCTTTGAGGTAAACACTTCCTCTCCTAATTGGGTGAAGAGTTTCCTGTGTCAGAGACGAGAGTCCTGTCAACAGATGCTCTTGAACGAGAAGGTGTTGTTGTCTACTGCACAGTGAGTGGAGTATTCTGAAAGGAAGTGATAGCATCTATTGAACTCTGACAAAGTTCATTTAAACAATGCTGTATAAAATAACAACTTCATATTTGACTCAGTTTATAAAATTTTTAAAAATACCACATACATTTTTGTTTCCTGTGATAAAAATGATCAAAACAAAAGGAGTTATATTGTTGAATTCAAAAATATTTGTTTGGAAAATTATATTAGAGAATTTTATTTTTGAATAAATAATAATTAGAAATTAAATTATTGATTAGTTGTATTTTCTATGTAGTATTTTTTGTATTTGTCAATAGTTTATTTAAGTGTTGATGCTATGAATGCATACTGTGTTTAAAAGTTAAATGGATTTTGTTTGATAACTTTTCTAGAAGTCAGTTTCTCATGAATATGCACTTTAAGCATTCATGAGAATTAAATAAACCAATAATCCACTTTATGTAGCAACTAAAGCAAATACAATGGCAAAAACAACAAATGGTACATAGAAAATATAGCTACTCAATAATTGAATTTTAATTTATTATTTCTTCACACATAAAGGGAAAGCCACATACTTGGAGAGATGCCTCCTTCACAGAGAAGTCAACGCCCAAAATTATTTTCTTTCATATAAATAATGCACTTATACTTTCTAGTGATATATGCTTTTTCTTCATGCATTCTAAGATATTCAAATAGTAACTAGGATTATTCAAAACCAATTTAAAATTACCAACTTAAAAAGAAAAATCAGGATTTTTATCTGGTATGGAACTCTTTCCAGACTGGGTAGTCATTTCAACACTTGTCTATGTGCTTCTTTTTAAAACTTTTCATGTGGTTGGTGATTTGCCTCTAAAAGGTGAATTCTCATTCAAAAGATGAGTGAGAACCTATATAATATAAGAGTTAGACTTTGATGATGAAGATCGGTATAGATATATAAATCTGATTCAACATTTATATATTCCTTAGGTTTATTTACAGATACTATCAATTGAAACTACTTAGTCTATTGGTCTATAGCAGTTCCATAGCAGTATTGTATTATGAATTAGTAAATATGTTTCAACTTTACTATTGTATACTAGGCACAGAGCCCTAAATAATAATTTTTACTGAAATTTTTTTTCCTTCTTTTCTTTTTTATTATCATCTTTGTCTACATTTGAATATTTCTTCAATCTTTATTTATATTGGATTTTTCTTTTATCCATTATATATTTAAGCTAAAATAAATGACTAGGAACTAGATGAAGTATATGGGCTTAATTCATATAATACTCTCAAAAATATGAATGGTACATAAAGATGACTTATGTATATTTTATTAGTTTATATATGTATGCGTATGGACCCATATGGTGAATGTATATATACATGTCTCAATTTAGGATCATATATACAATTTATATTTCATAGTATTAACTTATGCTATCATTTTAATATATTCAGGTATATATATCTATGTGTATATATATCTATAGACAGTTTTAATAAAATACTAGACAATATATACTAACATTTTATTGATTTACAAATATAACAAAATTTTATTTTATAATATCTAACATTAACCTTGATATGTTTGTGTTAAATTGGATTCTTTGACACAGCAGAAAGAAATTTGAATTGACTAATATTTAGAAAGTGAACTATATCTTTTTTTTTCTAGTGTTTCATAGGATTAGTCCACATAGCAACATTAAAATGTAGTTCCATTATTGCAAAATTAATAGAAACAAATAGAATTTGTTGAAATCAAGTAACTAAATTCAATCATTTAAATAAAGTAAAATTTATATGCTTATAAAAATAATATTGATAGTAATCACTTAGATATTTCAGAAAATGTTTCAAAGAAACCAAAATATTGTGAAAGAAAATATTAGAATATAAGTTAATGAGGAGAAAATGTAATCATAATTCAAAACCTTATGAGTGCAATTATTGAAGTAGAAGTTGATAATTCTCTATCAGATGATTAAATAATCTTTAAAAGAAATTAAATTGTGGTTATTTAAGAATTAAAAAAAAATCAGACTTTTGTCCATTAAGTATGAAAGGCACAGGCAAGAATAAACGGTATAATTACATCATTTGGCTTGAGGAAAGGTATAAATTTAGAAACTAATGAAAGAGTAAATAAAATTTATACTTTATGAACAATGAGTTTATAAACGTTAACCTCTACTGAAATTATTTATTTTGTCATTTCTGATTTCAAGCCTACATGTTTCAAATAATTCTAAAAATAGGAAAATCAGCACAAAGAGGTAACCAAAGACAAACTTTTCATGCATTGCAGTTATAATTCAAATCTTTTATGATCCTTAGTGACTTCTTGCTCTCATAACCACAAACCAAATAAGGAAGCATTTCATGGATGATTAACTCACTCAGTTTTTCTTCATAAAAAAAATAATAATCTGTACAGATTTAGAAGAGTTGAAATAACAACAACCCTATATACTGTACAACGTATGTCCAAAAAAATCTTTACATATGGAACAGGTAGGGATATGTACACAAGACTTTAAGACATTTAATAGGTTAAGCACTAAAAGTAATATTTAAACAAAAATGTTGGTGAGATCATAGATCTATGAGAGTTTACTCACTATGGTATGGGGCAATCTACAACGGTCTAGTAGCTGAAAGCCTGGGATTTGTCTTTGACATAAAAAAGTTTCTAGTACTTTGAGTCTAGTAATTTCACAAATATGACAGGCATTTCTTTAATAATCAACTAACAGACAGGATTATGTAAGAAAGCATACACACACACACACACACACACACACACACACACTAGTGAATATTCAGTGCCATTGAGAAACCAATCTTCTGGGCTGGAGAGATGGCTCAGCTGTTAAGGGCTTTGTTCACAACCAAAAAATAAGAGAAAACCATTCTTCTGACAAAACAATATTTGGGCAAGTTTTTTAAAGTTAATTAGTAACCAATAGAATATATCAATTTAATGGTAATTTTTAAATGTGTACAGTCATGGGGTCTCAATATACTTCATATATGAGACACCTCAGTTTCCTGAAGGCTTGCTGGTATCTGGTTTTAGCCACAGTCCTTATCATTTGTCTCTTCCAGTTTCTGATCAGCCATCTGGCATTTGATGCTTCCTTTCTTCATGTACATGAGGTCAGGCAGCATTTATGCTTCCTATTTTTCTTTTTTTCATATAACACAAATGATCAATTCCTGCTGTTGTGTCTTTCAATGATTTTTTTCTTTTAAAATTTAAATTATGTGGGTCTGTGATGATTTATGTATCTATACCAAAAAATAAATGTATAATCATTTTCTTCTCAGTTTTCAGCTATCATAAATAATACATATGAATAATTCTATATAAATCTTTATGATCATGTATTTTGTTTCTATTAAACAAATTCATAGTAATGTAATCACTGGGTAAATAATCAAATAATCAGTACATCATAAGTCTGCATTTTACTTTAAAAGGAAACTGTCAAACTGTTTTCCTTTAGAGATTCTATATAAATCTTCATAATCATGTATTTTTGTTTCTATTAAACAAATTCATAGTAATGTAATCACTGGGTAAATAATCAAATAATCAGCACATCATAAGTCTGTATTTTACTTTAAAAGGAAACTGTCAAACTGTTTTCCTTTAGAGACTGTACAATTCTATGCCCCATCAACGCTTTCTGAAAATTCTAGTCGTTTCAGTCTCTGCCCAAATTTTTTTTTATTTTTTATTTATTTTTTCTCGTCAGAGCAGACTTTTTTTTTTTTTTTTTTTTTTTTTTACCATGGCAAAAAGTAGCTTCTTTATTTTTTACAGCCAGCTGGAGCACAGTTCATGGATGTACGAAGGGTTTCTTGTGATAGTGCAGACCAGAGACATCTACATGGTCTCTGGCATCAGCATGTACCTCTAACACCATCATGGTGGCTGGTGGTAGTAAATACCATGGACATCAACATGGCCCTCTGCTGCTGCTGCACAAGCTATGGACAACATCATATTCCTCATTAGCAGTGCCGGCCAAAGTCATTAATATGGTTCTCAGAAGTAGCATTGCCTAAGGTCATCAACATGGATTTGGGCAGCAGCATAGATTATGGATATTTTTATGGTCTTCAGTGGTATCATAGGCAACAGATATCAACACAGACCTGAGCTGTGTTGATAATATAATTAATAATTAAAACTGGGGTTATATTCATTTTGGAAGAAAGAATAAAAGAAGGGAAAACTACTATAATTTATTTAAATCATACTTAAAAATAAAATAAAAAAGAACTAAATATGTGTGTCTAAACTAACGTATTAAGAAACGGACTAATGAATATTTTAATAAGCAGGTAAAGATAATATAGCAATTGAAGTTAATTAATTTTGTTGTTCATAGAATAATATTAAGTTGATAATTTAGATTTTTAAGCTTGCATCTTATTTGACAGAGTAGAGTTTAAATTTCAAAAAAAATATTACAAGCGTGAATATATATATATATATATATATATATATATATATATATATATATATATTCCTTTTGGCCAATTGGGACATAGCCAATGATTGCTTTTAGGTAATTTGAATTTTTGTGCTCAATGTGAGCAAAGATGGAAAAATTTTAATTACCAGAAGATAGTATCTCATATTATTTGGATATGAGGTTTTCAAGATACATATCAATATTAATAGATGTACAGTATAAGGCTAGGATCCTACCAGGTAATATTGACTTTAATATATTGAATTTAGTTAGTACTTAAAATTCATAGGAACTTGTTTGTTTACAACAACTTTCCTAATAAGCCCTAACATATTTGAAAAATATTTAATTTTCTCTGAATTTTTACCACTGGTTATGTAGGTAATGTTCAGTAAATGTTTATTTCTATTGCTAAACAATTTTTTTTTTTTTTTATTGAAAAATTTTTTATTTTTTACATTTCAGATGTTCTCTCCTTACCCCATTTCCCCCCTCCCTCCCAGGAACTCACTATCCCTTCCCCCTCTTCCCGCCTCCACGTTGGTGTACCCCCACCCACCCTCCCCTGTACCTCACCTCCCCACCCTCGAATATCCTACCCCCCATGTCCAGCCTTCATGGGACCAAGGATCTCTTCTCCTACTTATATATATAGCTCCCTTGCAGAGCAGACTTTATTGTGGCGACACGACCGCTGTTCGCACGCTCCGCCGGCAGCACACCAGCCCCACCCAGGCGCGCGCCCCCCTTCACCCCAGCTCCAGTTACTGTGCGCCGCCGGGGTCGCGCGGAAAGTTCGCCGGCTCCTGAGGCGGAAGGCGCTGGGCCGACGCTCCACTCCTCTCTGCCCAAAATTTGATAACCAAATTTAAGTCTCCATGCCTCGATTTTTTTTTTTTTATTTCATGCATTAAAATATACTGTTTTACTTATTACTCAGTTTTCAAGTTTCTGACTTGATTTGTCTTTTATAGATCTATGAGTGTTCTGCACTGCAGTTCCACCTACAACTCATCATGTCAGATTTGAACACTACTTCGAATTGGCCCACTTTTTCCTTCATTGGCATCCCTGGTCTAGAAGCTGCACATATGTGGATCTCCATCCCCTTCTGTCTTCTGTACTTGGTAGCACTTGGGGGAAATGTTCTCCTCCTACTTCTGGTTAGAGCAGAGCAGAACCTTCATGAACCCCAGTTCTATTTTTTGGCCATGCTAGCCCTCACTGATCTTGGCCTCTCATTGTCAACAATGCCTAGTGTCTTGGCTATCTTCTGGTTTGATGTCCACGATGTTGGTCTGGATGCCTGTCTGACACAAATGTTCTTTATTCACACACTCTCCTCTGTAGAGTCAGGTGTTCTTGTGGCCATGGCTTTTGACCGCTTGGTTGCTATCTGTGCTCCACTAACCTACAACAGGATCCTGAATCACCACACTGTGGTCTGCCTCAGTGGAGCTGCCCTCATACGGGAGCCACTCTATTGGCCCCTCTGCCATTTTTCCTCAGGACGTTTCCTTTCTGTGGGGCCAATATCCTCTCACACTCCTATTGTTATTACCCAGATATGCTGAACTTGGCCTGTGGAGACATCACGTTCAGCAGTGTCTATGGATTGGTCTGTGTACTCTGCACATTTGCAGTGGATGTAATCTTCATCTTAGTTTCATACATGAAGATCTTGGGCACTGTGATGAAACTGGGGATCCAAGATCGAAACTGGAAATCTCTGCAAACCTGTGTCTGTCACCTCTGCACAGTGCTGGTGTTTTACTTGCCTCTCATCAGCCTTGCGGTACTGCATCGTTACACCCAGGAAACATCTCCAATTCTCTACACCACCATGAGCAATGCCTACCTCCTCATGACCCCACTGCTAAATCCTTTGGTTTATAGTCTCAAATCCAGGCAGATCCAAGCTGCCTTGCGCAAGCGTTTTGGAGTGCAACGTGTTGTTGCCGGGGAATGAGGTTTTTCTATGTATGAAAAACTGCGATAATCTTTAAAATATTATTCAGGCTCTACTAAGTGCCAAATAGTGTTCTAGACACCATGAGTTCTAACATTACACAGAACTCAAATAAGGAAAATAAAGTACAAAGGATCAGCAGAAAGCTTCAAAACAAGAACAAATATGATTGTGTTTGTTGACTAATGAACATGTTTTTGTAGTAATGAGGAAAAATAATTCGGGATCCGAATTCAAACTTACTGAATACTACCATGACTGAGAAGTTGAGGGATCTAACTCTCTGTGAAGGTCTAGCTAAACGAAGAAATCACACAATTCATGATTTAATGTTACTTAAGACATTACAAAATAAAAACGGATGATAAATATATGATCATATATTTCATAATACTGGGTGACAACATGATAATGATCAATAACACTAGATAAATGTACTCTCTGAAAATTTATTTTTAATAGATATTTTTTCTTTCTTTTTTTATTGGATATTTTATGTATTTCCATTTCAAATGTTTTTCCTTTTCTTGGTTTCCCCTCCTGAACCTTCCTCTCCCATTTGCCTTCCCCCTTGTTCTATGAGATTGCTCCCCCTCCCACCCACCCAATCCCACCTCCCCGACCTCGCATTCCCCAACAATGGTGAATCGAACCTTCACAGGACCAAGGGCTTCTCCTTATATTGATACCAGACAAGGCCATCCTCTGCTACATATGTGGCTGGAGCCATGGGTACCTCCATGTGTACTCTTTGGTTGGTGGTTTAGTTCCTGGGAGCTCTGGGGGGTCTGAAAAAATATTTTTAAAAAGTTCAAGAAGTGTTTAATCTCATTCATTGAGAATTGATTCTTTACTCAGACCTTGTCTATTCCGAATTAAATGTAGGGATTTACATATTGTCTTTCAAAACAGAGAAAGAAAAATCAATTTTCTCTGATGATAAATAAGCGTGTAGCAGAATAGCAAAGATCTGAATCTGCCTTAAGAAACTTTTACAGCTAACCATGTGGTATTATCAGGCCTGAAAGCACACATACAAGTAACATTATACAGGCTGAGCAGGTTGTATTTAGGAATATATATGTATATACATATGTAACAACAATTAATGAAAAAGGAGGCCATAACTTTGAAAAAGAGCAAGTATGTGTATATAGGAAAGCTTGCAGGAAGGAAAGAGAAGGGGTAAATAGGTAATTATATTATAATCTGATAAAAGAAAAAAGTAATAATAGTAAAAAGTTAAGTGAGTTTCTAAATAATAGATCATAAAATTTTTACAATTATGTTTGACACATTTAGTAGTTATCAGAAAAAGAAGATGCAATTGTCATACAGCATCCACTCTAGTACGAAAGTCAGGGAAAGGCTTGCAATGATGTAATCGGTGGGCCTGAGCTTGTTTTGACTTGGTGTATGAAGGGGGAGGAAAACAGTGAGAACTGGGGTCAAGAGCTTCTCAGAAAGACAGAAATTCCATGACTAAAATATTAAAGGATTGAAAATGGTCTTAATTCCAAATGCACTCACCAGGCTCTGCTCTGTCAGTCACTTACTGGCAAGACGTGGGTATTTTAACTGAGCATGGCGTTTTCTCTGGGAAAGAGATTATTTGAGAAGCATCAGAAACACTTCTGTCTGTTTCCACCTCCTCCAGCCCAAGTACATTTCCAGATTTCCAGAAAACTGACATTGATTTAAGTGTTTTTTGTCAGCGACCATGGGAAAGGAAGTCTTAGAGTATAACTTAGCAATCATATGCCATACAAAATGTTTTAAGAACAGTTTCTCAAATCTTTTTAAACTTTTATCATCCTTTTCCATCTTTGATATTGAAAATTAATGAATATTTTTTTGCCTTTATATATTTGTATTAGTAACTTCATTTTAAAAGAATTATTTTCATTTTATGATGATTGTTTCTATTCCGTATATGTATGTGCAGTACATGAATTACTAGTTTCCATAGTAACCAGAAACTGGCATCCAGTCTCCAGAAATTGGAGTTACAAATGCTTGTGAGGCACCACACGGGTGCTAGGGACTAAACCTGGATCCTCTGCAAGTGCATCACGTGCTTTAGCCACTAATACATTTCTTCAGTACCAATAATTTGTATTAACCTGACAAAAAATATTTAAACATATCCAATCCATTTTACTGCTTTCAAATAATCCTGGAAATAGTGTACTTTAGAATAGCAAACAAATCTGAAAACTTCATAGTTGACACTATTAACTATTAGCAATTGACTGGGTGCCCTCATGGGTACAGGGTTTACCTAGGATGCTGGAGGTACTGGGTTGATCACCAGCACCACTGCAAAACAGGACAAAGGAACATCTCTCCAGCTAACGTTGCTCAACACATATGACACTGATATAGTTATACCTCGTACTTTGACAGAAAATTCTGAAATAAAACAGCAGAAAAATTAATTTAATTCTGATTTCTAATCAAGAAACTAATTTAATAAATAAAAGGAAGCAAATTCATTATAATAAATAATAACCATAGCAATACCATCATGTCTTGATTTTATTGAAAACATTTAACTCATATTTTCATTACTGAGCATATTTTATGTGATTTCAAAGAACTACTTTATATTTGTATTCATTTTCTTAACTATCTTTACCAAGAAAAAAACTTCTTAAAATATTTACAATATTTACAATATCTGATATAGGAATATCATCTAAAGAAGATTTTTTTTTATTTCAGAATAAGTTTTGAGTATTAACTCTTGCTGTTAAATTAACATTCCTTTTTTTAATCTACATGGATATTATGTTTTATCAGCAAGATTTGTTGAAAAAATTAGAATTCACCCATTTTGTTGTATTTTTTTTTAAATCATTCAATTTATTTGATTATTTATTTATTCTGTTCATATGGGGGTCAGAGGATTATAAGCAGTTCTTGGTTTTTACTTCCAGCATTTGGGTCTCAGAAATGGACTTTCTATCCTTAGGCTCTGAAGGAAGTGTCTTTATCAGCTAAGCCATCTTGCCTATCTTGATAATCACTTTTTCAGAAAAGAAGCCAACTATCTTTCTTCTTTTTTTTTGTATGTGTATACATTTTTCTAGGCTTATAGTTGCCTTCTCATATTTGTTGTCATTCTCTTGAATTACAAATACATTATAAGATTTGGCAATTAATTAAATAATAGTATGTTTTTATCCCCGATTAATGATTCAAAATTGATACTTATTTATCATGATATCTCTAGGGAAAAGACCTAATTTAACCTTGGCTCTCTATTTTCCTATCATTACTAATAAAATTGAACATTTTTGGTTTTAAATGTTTGCTTTCTCTTGACAGTAGTCTCAGAATACCATTAGTTTGTTTTAGTTGATAATCCTATCGTTGACCTTATCATCCTTAACCAACTCTTGTCTTAATCATTCATTTTAAAAACTGTTTTAACCATAGGGGTGTGTGTGTGTGTGTGTGTGTGTGTGTGTGTGTGTGTGTTCATATGTATATTTTATTAACAAGTAAAGAGAGAAGTGGAGAAAGAGAGGGAGAGGGAAAAAAGGAGGGGGAGAGCTATTGCATGCAATACCTTTGGGAACATCAGTTTATACAATAAATACTCCGTTGACAGTTCTGAAAGAAGTGAAGTACAAGCCTCACTCAACTTCTCCAGCCACAGACACTGAGGTAAATGGAAGCATTGGAGGGCTTGGGACTCTGCGTAAGATATGGATGTAAGATAGACAATAAGAAAACAGAATGTAAATATAATGGTCAGACTTATTTTTCCTTCACACCAAAGAGCTCTTTTATATTAAGCAAGCATTGTTGTGTTGGTCTTAGTCTACTCTGATTAAAATTTATATGCTTATACAGAGGAATACTTAAACATTACTGAGCAAAAATCATTAAGTATGGTATGGCAATTTGATGACATAAAAATGATTTAAAACCCTATGCTCAAAATGTATGTCTTTTCATGTAGTTTTCCCCTCATATTTTCTAAAGACCACAAAAATGGACTTAGAAAAAGGAAAATGAAGTCACCTCATTGACTTTACTTTAAAACCTTTGGTAAGTGAAAAAAGTTCAACTCAACGTTGTCTTTGTAATATTTGTTACATCGTACTGGCGTAATCTCAGCCCTTCTCTGACTCCCATCAGCCACTCTCTTATCAGTTGAGCTATCTTTCAGCTTTTCTCTTCCACATGCCCTTGGCCCTTGGTTTTTCACTAGTTTATCTGGAACTCTTTTCTTTGTGTATGTTCCTTATAACATATTATCAGTTTCATTCACACACCGGCATTAATATCCTCTACATTTAGTCTACTTTACGACACTAATCACATATGCCCAGCAAAACTGCTCTCTTCTGTGTAAATGCTTATAAAGTGTTGAACTTTTTCTAAAATTTTTTTCAAGGATTTTTTTAAACCTTTTCTTATAAGGTTGAGAATAGGTCATTTAGTTTGCTTTCTAAAAATATTAATATGATTAAACAGCTGTATGTTGTGGCAAGTTTTAAAATAAATATAAATTACATTGTAAACAAAAAATATTTAAAAGGTATATCCTAAGAGCATAGAAAAATGCCTCTATATGGTCTGTTTAAGAAATATGTAACTAGTTATTGAATTGATAAATACATGGATTGCACAGGACAGCAGTCAATCTGAGTGTACTCTTGAAAGACGTTGGCTTTATACTGCGACTTATTATGAAGTATCACCTTCATATCCTTAAGGAAGAGACATCAGCTTTCCTCTTTCCATTCTACATGTGTCTAGGAAAGAAGACAGGAGAGGACATGCAAGAAGAAAGGAAAGTGAAACTGTCACTTGCTAGCCATGCTTAATAGACAGAATTTTAATTACTCCAACTCTGACTCTACTTTCTCTTCTTATTCTCTACAGTTTTGTCTATTCCTGTCTGAATTTGGGAGCTCTCTATGATTCTGTAGAATCAACAGCTTATGTTTTAATGGAAATTTTGCCAAGGTTCTTGAACAGTTGCTTTTATCTCTTACCTAGTTCTTTTCTCTCTTTCAGAAAAGTATAGAATTTAATCTTTAAATGAATGAACATTTTTTATTGGATATTTTATTTATTTATATTTCAGATGCCATCCCCTTTCCCCACTTCCCCTCCCTAGAAACCCCCATCCCATCTCCCCTCCTCTGTTTTGCTTTTATACCATTTTAATTACATGCAAGTATTAAGGTCAGTTCTAGGTTGAGGAACTAGCAATACAATAATAGATGCAAATAGTCAAGGAACAAGCAAGACAACAAACACAAATAGTCAAAGAATAAGCAAGGCAATAAGCAAAATTCCATGAACACTCCTGTGATCATTGTTTCTAAGGGCTTATCAGGATGACCAAAATATCTGAGCTAACATCTCTGTCCTAACCCAAAGTCATTTTCCTATCTAAAGCCTACTTCCTTGTTCTAGCCTAAAATATAGCTTCCTGGCTGAAATTACTTCTTTGTTCTAGCCTAATATTTAGGTTCCTGCCTGAAATTACTTCTTTGTTCTAACCTAAGATTTAGGTTCCTGCCTGAAATTACTTCCTCGTTCTAGACTAATGTCAGATTCCTTCCTGAAGTTCACTTCCTTGTCCTTGGCCAATGTCAGATACCTGCCAAGCAGCCCCATATTCCATGACAGTTAAGGAAAGCATTCTTAGCAGAATGACCTAAGAAATTTTCAGTCTTGTTTATGAAATAAAAAAGGGGAAGAGGAATGGATACTTTCTAAAAAATGTTTTAGTGTATGTTTAATTAATTTTCATTTTATTGAAAATGTGAAGGGAAATTTGACATTTATCCTATAGTTAAAGAATAAATTAAAAGCATAGACATAGACAATATTCTTGATTTGAGATTTTCTGATATTTTAAGATGTATTTAGTTTTTTTTTTTTTTAGAAAAGGAAAACACCATATCCTGAGGCATCCCAGAAGATCCGCTGCACTCAGTGAGTTTTGGTAAGAACCCTTCCAAAGTTCCACAGCTGCCTCTGGGAGCCCAGTGGACTCGGGACCCATCATTCCCTAAAACCCCCACCTGACGAATACCACTCTCCATCTGCCAAGTCCTTTCTGCTGGGACAGATTGCTAGCTAATCTGCTCCCCAGAAGACACCATGTCCTGAGGCATCCCAGAAGATCTACTACACTAAGAGAATTTGGTAAGAACCCTCCCGAAGTCCCCCAGCTGCCACTGGGAGCTCAGTGGAGTCAGTGACCTATCACTCCCCAAAACCCCTTCCCACCAAATATCACTCCTCTTCTATGGAGAAAGAATTGACTGATACTGATACTAGTCATTGTTCTTTAATGTCCATAGAACAAAATACATTTAAACATATAGAAGAATAATTCATTAAATTATTTAGGCATAAAGTAATTTCAAAAGCATTTAATTTTTTCTATAAATCAAGAAAGATACATTTTTACAGAAAAAATATTTTATATGACCAAATAGTTTTAAAACACCAAGTAGTGAAAATATATTCTCAAGAGACATGAGCCTAGTTTGTAAACTTCCAATGCTTTATCAATAATTATTAGATATTATTATGAAATTATTGGAATTACTATAAAGAATTCTATGATATTTTAAATTTATATTTCTACCAGAGAAGAAAAACACAGAATAAAGATAGTAAAATGGCACATGTTGAATAATTATATATACTTTACATATAAAACTTAATATTAAACAAATATTATAAATACATTTATAAATTATAGATTATGTATTCTGATACATTTAAGTATATTTACATAATATTTAAAAATACTGACAAATATACAGAATTATGTATTTAGAACAGGAATATATCTAAATAAACAAATGTATGCTTTTTGGGGGAGCAGAAGAAGAGAAAAAAAACAATGCTTGTTTCAACTCAGATTTCATCTCCTACAGTGAGAAGACAGAGGCACTGGATACTCTGCCATCTAGGGTAATTTCTTCTGTTTTTATAATTGTGTGTGTTCATTTAACATATATATGAGCCACTGTGCACAAGTACACAAACACACACACACACACACACACACACACATGAGAGAGAGAGAGAGAGAGAGAGAGAGAGAGAGAGAGAGAGAGAGAGAATTTCAAGGGTGACATTATATGTCCTGCTGTATCACTCTCCACCATATTCCCTTGAGGCAGGGTCTCTCATAGAACTTCTAGATTGGCTTGTAGCCACTAAGTCCCATTGATCTTCCTTCTCCCTCGGAGCCCACAGTGTGTGTGTGAGGGGGTGGTTTATAGACACCACCATCATTGTCGGTTTTTTTCATGGTTCTGGAATTTGTAATCAGGTCCTATGGTAGCACAGCAAGTGCTATTACCCACTTAGCATCACTCCAGTTCCATGTTTGTTTGTTTTAATCTGTTAAGACTTTGTAACTGTCTGATTTTTTTTTTTTTTTTTGTACTCCTACTTATGTTTGCTTGCCCCTAGCTCTCATTCTAGGCTCTTGGACCCAGCTGGTTTGGGAATGGGCTGAAAAGAAAATGAACTATTTTCACTGCCATTTTAACTGACTCTTCACTACATGAAGATTAGTAATGATAAGGATTATCCACCTTCAAGGCAATATTCAAGAAAACATTCGTTTCTTGCTACAATTGTTAAAATCATTTTACTTCCAATAACACTATTCTTCACAGGTAATATCTAACACATTCGTTAGAACTTCCTGCATCTGACATTTTACTTTCACTTTTTTTCTAGGGTTCAGTGTCAGAGAAACTGATTTGCACAGGAATTCTCAGTCGTCCATGTCTGAATTTAATACCACATTTCAACCTTCTGTCTTCATCCTCACTGGCCTCCGAGGGCTGGCCAGTGCCCGCCTGTGGCTGGGACCACTCCTGAGCCTAATGTACATTACCACGTTGGCAGGGAACTGCACTGTAATTTATTTAGTGAGGACTGAGAGGAGTCTGCAGGAGCCCCAGTACCATTTTTTGTCTATGCTGGCCGTGGCTGACATTGTCTTGTCTGTCTCCACACTTTTCTCTGTGCTAAAAGTCTTTGTCTTTGATCTCTATGAAATTGCATTTGACAGTTGCCTTGCTCAGCTCTTCTTCATCCATACATCTTCTTCCATGGGTTCAGGAATCTTGTTAGCTATGGCTTTTGACCGCTTTGTGGCCATCAGTCACCCCCTGCAATATACAACTATACTTACCAACTCACGAGTCACCAAGATGGGACTGGCAGCCTTTCTGAGGGGTGTAGCGCTCATGATGCCCTTGCCTATTCTGCTTAAGAGATTACCATTCTGCAAGGGGCAGATGCTGTCGTATTCCTACTGTATCCACCCAAATGTCATGAAACTAGCCTGTGGCCAAGTCAAGATCAATATTTTCTATGGGCTTGTTTTGGTTATATTTTCCTTTGGGGTGGACTTTCTGCTCATAGCCATTTCTTATGCTCTGATATTTCAAGCAGTTATGGGGATTGCTTCCAGAGAAGGTCAGATGAAGGCGCTCAATACTTGTTTGTCTCATATCTTTATTGTCTTTATCTACTATGGCCCTTTGCTGGCAATAACTGTAATGCATCGAATCACCCACAGAAGTTCTCCAATAGCACATGCAGTCCTGGGAAACGTCTATCTTTTTATGCCCCCAATACTCAACCCAATTGTATATAGCCTGAAGACCAAGCAGATTCGTTCTGCTCTGAGAAAATCTTTGAAGATCCAGAGAAGATAAGCAGTTCAGAAAGTTAATGACAGTTTCAATTAAGAAAAGTACAACTTTCAATTTCACGGTTAACATGATTGTTTATTTTACTGTATTTTTTACATCTGGGATGTGTATATAGATATGAAGATAAAATGTTGAAGTTACAACTTTTATGAATAAAGACATTGCATTTATATAATCATAAGTTTTATTTTCTCCAATATTTCTTAGTGCATGATTTGATGGACTTTACAAACTAAATGGTAAAAAGCATTCTTGGCTAGATATTTTGTTAACTTCTACTCATGGGTACTACATTTTTATAGTCCAAATGAGGGTTATAATGAAATAATTCCATAAAAGAGTCAGAAACTTCATCAAATCCACAATCCTATTTCTTCACTTTCTGCTTTGTTTTCTTTCCTCTGGTTCTTACTCTATTCTATTTACTAAAATACTCTCCATCTTTCTTGCACTATTTCTATGAGAACAAAATTCATATCCATCATCGACCATTTTGACCATTCTTGCTACAGAGTGTGTGGGTCATAGTAGTCCATCAGTAAATTATTTTGTATATATATTTTTCCTCAAAATACTCCTGGATCTGCATCCACTTCCTTTTAGAAGAACAAAACATTTATTTTGATTTCCTATAGCTCACACCATTGTTAGCTAGTTTTATATCTTTCATTTGCTCCAGTTACAGAACACTTGGATAATCATTTTGAGAAGTTTGTTTGTGATGCACATGTTCTTCTTAGCAATTGTCTTCAGTGACATGAAAACCAGGGTTAAATTCACAGACTTCTTCAAATGCAATTTTTCTCCCAAATTCCCTCTATGCCTAAGTGTTGACTAAGTATTTTTTGTTTCCAGAGTGAAGATTAATACCATTATCTCTATATGCTTTTAAATTTCTTCTTCTTTAATATCATTCACTAGCATTTCCTAAATTTGCCTTAAATGCTTTCATTTTTCTGTATCTGAATGTTAGCAGTTTCCCTCATTTAAGTATTCTAGATGACTTTCTTTATGTAATGTGGAACTGAATTCCATACTTCTAACCTCACCAGGAGTTAAAATTGATATTTACTGTGTTATGTTAAAGGGAGGTTGACCCCCTGGATTCTATACATACCCAGGCACAAATTCTTTACCCAAAGGAGATTTATTACCACGGAAGATGAATCAGGAAGGGAGACTGCAAAGACAGCAGCAAGCGCAAGCAAGAAAACAAAGAGAACAAAGAAGCAAAGAGATGCAAAAGAAGGCTTTTAAAAAAAAAAAAAAAAACAGGAGTGAGTTTTTATTTTTTTATTTTAGATTTTTTGAAAGCATGTAATATTTTGGTAAAATCAAAGCACTACTTTAGTAAATAGTTATTTTACACAATTTGAACAACAATATAATTACCATTGTAAAAAAAATTATTATAAAAAGAATGGACTGATTTTTAAGATTTCCAAATCAGAGTCAACGGTACGTTTACATAGAATTGTCTTTGCATGAAGCCCAAAGGGAAAAGCATAAAAAGGAGTGTTTCTGTAGCCACTTTAGTTTTGCTAACCAACAGCTTGTTTTAAAAAGCAACTGTAGGTTTGTTACTCATGGCCTGAGACAGTAGAAGAGTCAAATGTGTAATAAATTCACCTGTAAATAACTTTATGCCTGAACATCCCCAACTCTGGAGGAAGTAGAGTCTTAAGGTGCTTGGTCTCAGCTTGAAGGTCTCCAGGTCTGGTATTCATGTCCTACAGACTGCATAGGTATAGAAAGGAGGGAATCTGTGGTAGGTGGTTTGGCATGTCCTGGTTGGATATATTAACCAAATAATGAAATTTGATTACTGGACCTTGATATTTTGTCTCAGTGGCCTAATAAAGGAATAGACCTCAGAGGATTAGCTTTAGGAAATTAACAGTTTTAAGGAAGGAGGAGGAAAAGAGTAAAAGAGCAAAAACCTGTATGCAGTGTGTGTCATGCTTAGGCCTGTGTCTGCCTTGCTTGCGACTGTTCGAACCTCTTTGTTGTATAAAAGTTTTTAAAATAATTATGATCATGTTAAATCTTTATTCTCACTTTAGCAATACAATGTATGTTTTTGGCTTTGGCTTATAACTGATGGAATAGTCATTCAAGATTTAGTCCTGAATCATTTTGACCTAATGCTGTCTCTAGGTAGATATTATCAGAACTTAATTGAGTCAGAGGATACTCAGTTATGTTCATTGGAAAATTACTCACTTGGTGGCTGGGAAAACATATGTTAGATATGAGGATTTTCTATGCTACACTAAATTATTAGTCAAGTATTGGGTAAAGCATTTTAGGTGGGGTTTCTATATATTCTGGGATCATGTGGTTGACATATGAGAAAAGAGAGAGGGATATTACAAAATATAACAGAAAATAATAACAAAATAAATACCCTTTATACTAGACTTCAATTATAAAACTCTAATGATAACCAAAACACTGCATAGTTTCCAAATATGTATATGGAATGATTTCCTAATAAATCCTCAGGATAACTGTATTATGGGGGTGCTATCAGAGTGACAGCAGCTTTCTAGCCCAAAGTATTTCAGTGGCCTACTAAATTTATTAAAGTTAATAAGTTTTAGTAGAATTGGTATATAAATAGATTTTATTATTAAATAATTAAATAAATGTAAGCACTAGTGGACATTCAAATGGTCTCTCTCTTATTGACTTTTGTTGTGCTTCCACCAGAAGAACTTTTATGATTATATTCTATTTCCCCCAAGTATACATTCTGTCCTCCTCCCACATCGCAGAATAGGCTGCTGTCGTTGAATTCTTAGATGTCTTAGGTGGTAATTTTAAATTTAAAAGAACAATTTTATTTGCAATTTTATGTTAAAGTTTAAAAATAATTTTAAAATAAAACATAACATTTTCTCCTTTATGTTAACTAAGCTTGTTTTTGTTTTCTAAAAGATGGTAGGTTTCCACATCCCTTCAAGTTTTGTGTAGTTCGTGTGACTCTTTCAATGTAACTAAACAAAATCCTACACTGACTCTCATCATATAATGTCATTTTACAGTGTAGGAGATCTATATACTTTTAATGATAATCAAAATACTGTCCTTTTCTTGAAAGACAAAATATCTTCTCATTTCTCTCCAAATTATTCCATGAAATAAAATATGTTCCTGAGAAGCAAACAGATGAAAGGGCAGAGAAGTATGGCATCTCTTTTGCTAAGACCATATGTGGCTATTTGAGAAAGTTTCCCCAAACTTTAAACATTTTACATACTACAGACCTTATCTGTTTGGTTTTCAGGCTATAAACTAATGGGTTTAGAACAGGAGTCAAGAAGAGAAAAAGATTGGCCATGGTGACATGGAGAAGAGGGGATGCAAATGTGCCAAATCTGTGAATTAGGGCCAGAACAATGAGTGGGACATAAAATATAAAGACAGTGAACATGTGGGAAACACAGGTATTGAGTGCCTTGAGCTTACCATCTCCTGAAGCAATACCCAGCACTGTTTTCAAAATTAAGATGTAAGAGATGACAATAAATACAGAGTCAACTCCAAACGAACAGAGGACTAGAGACAATCCATAGATCATATTGACCCTGACAGGACCACAGGCCAGCTTCATGATGTCAGGATGGTAGCAGTAACAATGGGACAAGATGATACCCTTACAGAAGGGCAACCGCTTAAGCAAGATTGGCAAGGGGACCATTAACATCACACCCCTAACAACAGCTGCAAGTCCCATCTTGATAATCCTGGAGGGGGTTAAAACTACAGTATAGTGTAATGGATTACGAATAGCAACAAAGCGGTCAAAAGCCATGGCTAGTAGGATGGCTGACTCCATGGAAGAAAACGTATGGATAAAGAACATCTGTGCCAAGCAAGAGTGGAACTCAATATCTCTGTGATTCAGGAGAAAGACATTCAGTACTGTAGGCAGAGTTGATATAGAGAGACAAACATCTGTAGCTGCCAGCATAGATAGAAATATATATTGAGGTTCATGAAGAATGGAAGTGGTTTTGATAACAAAAAGGATAGTACAGTTTCCTAGGAGAGCAATTAGGTACATGACACATAGTGGGATGCAGAACCATATCTGCACATCTTCTAGTCCAGGGATGCCTGTTAGAAGAAGGGTAGGTGGCTGGAACCAGCTGCTGTTTATAATCTCCATAAAATCTCTTATCCAACTGATAACAGCTTCCAAAGGTCTCTATTGTAAGACAAAAATGATATATTAGAAGACACAAGAGAAAATTATAGTGGTCCCCTGGGTCAACACTAAGTCTGACATGTTCATATGAAAGAGTCAGGGTTTTAAACCTATCCAAATAGCTATATGCAGCTTAGACAATGAAGAACTGCTGTTAAATGTAGGAAATGGTAGAATTCCTTGTCTCCTGTAGCACACTCAGTCTAATTACACTGATCAAATATAAATGAAAAGTAAGGACATGATCTGTGTGTCTCAATGATGAAAATAAAGTATTCTCAAAATCTCATTTTCTTGATGTTATTTAGTTATGTTAATAGTCCTTTGTTTGCACTAAACTTTTCAGAACTCTCAAAGCAGTTCTTGCACTTTCCAACATATCAGCATCATACATGTCATCACTTAACTCTAGCAACATGAACATTTTCCTAATATTTCTTGTGCAGAAATAAAATGTACAGTCTTATAACTGACAATACTCATGTGATCTGGTAAACTTCATTTGATGACTTGTTCTTCCAGTGAACTTCTGTCATTTGGTATTTTCTTTTAGAATGAGAAGCTTACTCTTTCAAAAGACAATGTTGATCAAAATACAAAGAAGAGATGAGATAAGTCAAACAGCAATTTCAGTTTTCTCAGCCTGTGCTAAAACAGGATTGGATACCAACAAATAGTTTCTTGGAATAAACAGAAACATCTGCTTGACAAAAGTAACGCGTCAGTGAAAAACAAATGCCAATACTTTAATAAATATTTCAGATTAGCATCTTTGAAGGGAAAGTATCATTCTATGTATTTATCTTTAAAGAAGTAGGAACAAATATTATCTCTTATTAGGTGAATATATTTAAATTTAATGTGTTGAAAGTCTACACTTTCTATAGAGAAGAAACAGAAAATATTGACGTAACTACAATTGGATATGAAGACAGGAAAGAAAGAAAAGTGAAAAACCCAAGTAAACTATTTATCTAAAAATACTTAGAATTCAAATATGATGTCTTCTGTAGAGTAAATATCAATATGACTAAATATAAAAATCATCTGATGATGAATTAAATACAAATAAATAATTATTTCTCATGAAAAGGACATAGGAAAGAGACCTATGGTAACTGGGGAGATGAGTCGGCCAGTAGAGTGCTTCCTGTACAAGTGCAAGGCCCTCAGGCAGAGTCCTCAGCATCCTTTCTAAAAGAGCTGGATATGCAGAGTGCGTCTAGAAACCAGATGCTGGGAGTGGAAACAGACAGGCAGATCCCTGGAGGTCACTGACTAAACACTTCAGTGATTCAGAGTTCCAGGTTCAGAAGGAATAAGGAGAGAGACTGTGCAAAAATTCAGCATCAATCGGTCTCCAAAAGCAGTCACGCATACACCAACATGTATGCACATAGACGTTGAGTACACACATGCAGCACACACACACACACACACACACACACACAGGAGGGGGTACAAAGAGAGAGACAGAGACAGCAACAGCAACAGAGAGAGAGTAAAGAAACATACACAAAGATTGGGGCAAGAAGCTTCATTTTCCCTTATGAAAATCAGAATTCTGTACCATTTTAGAAATATGTAAATGAAAAGATCACAGATTTTTTGGGGGAGTATGAATATGGTTTTGAAAACATGTTCCTCTGATCACAAAAGAACACACATGATATGCACTCACTGATAAGTGGATATTAGCTCAAAAGCTCGGAATAACCAAGATACAATTCACAGATCACATGAAGCTCAAGAAGAAGGAAGATCAGAGTGTGGATGCTTCTGTCTTTTTTAGAAGAGGGAACAAGATACTTAGGGGAGGAAATACAGAGACAAAGTGTGGAGCAGAGACTGAAGGAAAGGCCATCCAGAGATTGCCCCATAAGGAATCCATCCCATATACAGTCACCAAACCCAGACACTATTGTGGATGCCAAGAAGTGCATGCTGACAGGAGCCTGATATAGTTGTCTCCTGAGAGGCTCTGCCAGAGCCTGACAAATACAGAGGCAGATGCTCACAGCCAGCCATTGGACTGAGCACAGGGCCCCCAATGGAGGTGTTAGAGAAAGGACTGAAGGAGCTGAAAGAGTTTCCAACCCCATAGGAAGAACCACAATATCAACCAACCAGACCACCAAGTGCTCCCAGGGACTAAACCACCAACCAAAGGGTACACATGGAGGGACCAATGGCTCCAGCTGCATATGTAGCAAAGGATGGCCTTGTTAGGCATTAATGGGAGGAGAGTCACTTGGTCCTATGAAGGTTCAATGCCCCAGTGTAAAGGAATGCCAGGGCGGGGAGGCAGGAGTGGGTGGGGGAACACCCTTATAGAAGCAGTGGGAGGGTAGATGGGACAAGGAGTTTGTGAGTGGGAGGAAACCAGGAAAGGGGATAACATTTGAAATGTAAATAAAGAAAATATCTAATAAAAAAGAAAAAAACAAACAAAGAAAAGAAGTTCCTCAGTAATCACGGTTTGCACTCACTGATATGCAGACATCTATTATGTTGTCCCTATCTGATGGCTATAGTACTTTTACACATTTTTATGGCATAAATAACTGGTCATGAGTTTTACAAAGCCTGTCTGTTTCAATGGCATAATTACAAGGAACATGTATAACCCCTGACAAGAAGGCTCCTTGAAAACCTAAGATACTAATTAACAAGGGTATCTTAACATAATTTCTTATTAATTTATCTAGAATGTCAGATTAATTTAGATAAATGTTTTTAAAGGCACAATGCATACTGGATTGGAGCATCCAGTCACATGACAAACCACCCATGCTCAGATATTCATCACATGGAGTCTCACCACATTAAAACAAAGAACTTGCTTACAAACCATGTAATGCTCCTATTTCAAACCGACACATACATATGTAGCCACATAACTTCATGTTCCTATGCATTTGTCTAACAGTCCCTACCTCCTCTTTGTTTCAACTTTATTCCTGAATATGTTGGAATTCACTGCCTGTATTTTCCTTTCTTTTCTGTGCTTAGCACTTCTTAGTTCTCAAACACAACTGTATATTAAAATCACCATCCAGACCTATGCAAGGTTTACTATAAAAGTCAATATATAATTTCTCTATTACATAGCCCATTTCTTTTTTGCTATTGTTTGTAGACATGTCACTAGCCCTTTTCCATGAAGAGATGTTTTGTTCCAACTGGTTTGAATTGGTTTTAGTTATTTTGCTCTCCATTCACATTGAATGGTTCAACACACTAGATACAGCTTAATCACTCTTACGTTAGATTGTCATCTTTTGATCACATACTCACAGACAGACAAACTGTGGTTTACCAATTCTGATAGTAATTAAAACAACTGGCTAATGTTTAGTTTCTATGAAGCCTTTTACTGGAATATCCCTGGCTATTTCAGATCATGAGAATTACTCTAGCCATTAAATTTCTATCAAATATTTGGTGTTGTTCCTATAATTAACATTCAGCACATTTGATTTAATGTCCCTTCATTGTGTTACCTAGATGGATTTCTCTTACTTGATGTTCAGTGTCATTAATGTTGGGATCATAAACTCTCCATAGCATTGACATCATTTATTCTGATCATACAAGTTGAATAATGAATATTGTTTAAATAAATAAATAAATTGAAAGTTAATATGTTCTTAATGTACCATATATAAACATTGGCAGAGACATAAAATTCACTAATAACAAAAAATTTAATTTTAAGTTCTTGTGTGTAAAATGTTTTGGGGAATCATACAGTGGGTGGGGAGAGGGGCATTTAAAACCAAAGAGTAAGTTCTAGTAAGTTAAATGAAAAAAAAAAAAGGTGATTGTTATCTGAAAGGTAAGCATTTTAGAACTTACAACTTACTCAGTTTCCAACTTCCAGTTACATGTGTCCTGATGTCCATGTTACTTTATGGTGGAATTCCCATTCTAGCCAAAACACTATTCTGTTTCTACTTAAAGATTCAGAAGTCACTTTATTTTTGCAACTTTCCTGTTGCTATGACTCTCTTCTAGCAATCCTCAAATTCTTTTGTAACATCTATTCCTCCCAGTCCTCTTTTGAGAGAACTTACTCTGCCATTTCTCTATCGTTTGAACTTTTAACTCCTACAATGTATTTCTCTACTATTCGCCATCTCTGATTTCATCTCCTGCAAGTTCTCTTTCCTGTCATTCAATAAGTATTCTGAGTTTCATTCTAAAATGCAGCAAAACTTCAGTTACAAAACTCTTGAAGAGAAAGGCCTCACTTCTGCTGCACCATGAACACACCATGTGATCACCTCACCTTAAAATCTGAATTCTCGAATTGGCAAACAAGTTCAGAAGCACATCTCTTACTTCTCTTTCCAGTATACCCACCTGGGCACAGGTGGAGAATGTGTGGATTCTTAAGGAGATGCTCAAAGCCACTAGTAGGGGAAGCTGCTTGACATGGAGTTATTTACTGCAATACATGGAGAAACAGATGGCAAGTACCAGAGGGAGGCTATCAGAATATCCCATGAGAGAGTGGCTCCAGCATGCCACACATGAGATGATAAAAAACAAATTACTTTGAACTGAAGCCTTTCTAACGTTCTCAGTATCTCAGATGTTTTATAATTTGTCACATACTCAATCATAGAACCCTGTGTCACAACTGTCTATTGCTAATGGCCACAAACTTTCCATTATAGTTGATACAGATGATACAAGTGGTATTTTGGTGTCTAAACTTACTTTGAATAATTTTTAAGTGAATGATCTTTAAATGTATTTTTTTCAGTTTCTCTCCAAGAAACCGCTATAATCATTCATCAGTATCATTCTTCCACAATATTTAGATGCTACAGACTTATGATAGGTATTTATCCATTTAGATTGAATGAATGGTCTCATTAATGTTTCATTTACTCTTTTTTTCTTTCTTTAAAATTGTTGGTTATTAGTTTCTCCAATGTATATCAATCTATCTATCTATGCAACTAAGTCTAAAATATTGATATATAAATATATACTTCTTATAGTTTTTATTCTTTTCTCAAAGTTGTATTATTTACTTCCTAACAATACATCATGAATATAGAAGGCTATAAAACACAGCTCAGCTGTTGGGGCAGCAAGTTGTACTGGGGCAATGGTGGTGCTGCAGAACTTGTGATAATAGCCAACCTGCCTGGGTTGAGGCCTAGGGTACCAGAAGGAGCACAATCCTGAAATGGCCTAGATGGCCAGGAACATGAGACTGGTTAGCTCAGAGACCTAGGGTGGAACCAGCACAGCAGGAAAAAAATCACTATTCTGCTATACTCATACTTCAGTACCTTGTCCAGTCATCATCAGAGAGGCTTCCTTTGGCAATAGATGGGACCCAGTGCTGAGACCCAAGGCATTATGGGAACAAATGTCTAAATTGAAGGTATCTATCAAGTTCCTCCCCTAGGAGATTGGTGGACCCTGTGAAAGGAGGGGGAAGAAAGATTGTAGAAGTCAGAGGGAGGGAGAACACCAGAACATGGCCCACTGTATCAACTAAGCATGGCTCATACGGGGTCAAAGAGACTGAAGCAGTAAGCACGAGGCCTACATGGGTCTTGAGGATCAGGTCTCCTGCATGTGGTTTATGGCTATTAGTTTGTTACTGTTTTGAGACTCCTAAGAGTGGGAGCAGGTTTGCTTCTGACTCTTTTGCCTGCTCTTGGAACTTTTTTCCTCCTACTGATTGCCTTGTCCAGCCTCAATATGAGGGCTTTTGCTTTCTTTCATTGTATTTTCTTTTGTCATGTTTGGCTGTCATCTCCTGGGGGCCTCCTCTTTTCTTGAGAGAAATGGAGGGATTTGGGGAGAAGGGAAGGATGAGGGAGATCTAGCAGGAATGGAGGGAGGGCAAACTGTGACTAGGATATATTTTTATGAGAGAAGAATCTATTTTCAATTTAAAAATTAATAAACAATGAGATTGAATGGATGGAAATTATTACACTTGCCCAAAGATATAGGAAAGGTGGTTTCATTTATCTTTTTAACTAACACGACTCTAATAGAATTATGAAACAATCATCCCTGAAACAACTAAGGAAACAACATAGTCTTTAAATTTCTGTTGATATGGTTGTTAAAAATGAACCAGTAAATCCATCCCTGAAGCACAACATGCAGTTATCACTGTCCTGAGCAACTTCAGCCTTCTGGGTTACAATGAGAGGCCTCAGAAGACTGAAGCAAAGCATTACTGTTGAAGGTTAGAGACAAAGCCAGCTGTGTGGACTTTGTGTTGTTTGAAAGCACAGTGTTCCATCCACAGGAAGATGCTGTCCGTTTCTGTGCACTTGTCCCATTGTATCCAAGGCACAGGAATGTGAATATAAACTAAACATCAATTCATTAATTTTCAAGGCATCTGTTAGCATAATTTTGTAGAAATCTAAAACTTACATTTGAGAACACCTATTAATGAGAAGTTATTTCATTGATCATTTCTGAAAAATGTGAAGTTGATTTTAATACCAAATATTTTTGTGCCATCAGTCAAAATACCTAGATTTACATTCTACAAATTTTATTTTAAGTGCAGAGTCCTGTAGCAGCTTGTGTTCTCATGCTAATTGTGTTACCCAAAAAACTTGTCTGCAATGTCCTGCACTTAGGTGAAAGAAAGAAAGCCTGCCCCAAGTTGGCTCTGATTGGGAAATAAAGTGGCCAACAGCCAATGGCTGGGTAGATAGAGGCTGGACTTTTAGGATTTCTGGGCTTGGGAGAGGGAGGAGAGAAAACATGAAGGATCACCATGAAGAGGAAGAAGAAAGGTGAAACTTAAAGGTCCATAGGCAGTTAAGAATTCAGGAAAGTAGCCCTAGTGGCCACTTCCTTGGTTGGGTCTGCTATAGCAGAAATGAAATATTGATTTTGTTTGCTTGCTTTGGTATTTTGTTTTTCGAGACAGGGTTTCTCTGTACAGCCCTGGCTGTCCTGGAACTCACTCTGTAGATCAGGCTGGCCTCGAACTCAGAAATCAGCCTGCCTCTGCTCCTAAGTGCTGGGATTAAGGCATGGCCCCCACTGCCTGGTTGAAATATTGATTTTAAAGGATGCTAACTCTGTAATACCTAAGGGGAGTGTTTGCTAGCTGAAGTGCCCACCCACCCATCATTGAATAATTAAAGCACACCAAATTAATGGTGTTTGTGTGTGTGTGTATGGTGTGTGTGTGTGTGTGTATGTGTTGTTCATTCACAAATCAAGGGAGCTCTATGGATGTATATATGAATGAATATGTATACACACACACACACACACATTCTTGTATGCATGTGATATACGTGTGTTGCTCAGATTTAACTTAGAAAGTCTGAACATTCCCCAAAAGTGAAATAGTGATTTGGTAAAAGTTTTGACCAACATACCCAAGAAACTGGGTTTGAGTCTCAAAGGAAACAAACAATACTAAATTGTAACTTATTTCACCTCAGAAGATTTTGAGCTAATATTCAAGACATTAAAATCTAAGGAAATAGCTGGTAAGATTGATCGGTGACAAAGAGAAATGCCTGCTCTCCTAGGGCTCTAAGTCCAGTTCCTAACCTATATCAATTTTTCAGAATCACTTTGCACCCCAGTACTAAGGTCTCTAACATCCTTTTTGGACTTCCTGGGCACTTACAAATGTATTACCTATACTCACACAGGCACACACACATACATATGAAGTTTAAAATAAATTTAATAAGTCAAAGAATAAAATTTTAAATGAATTACATATAATTCCCTAAGGAGTACATTGAGAAGATTAAAGTGTAGGTCCATTAGCCCTGACAATCACATTTTTTTTCCAGACAAAACAGATATAGTATATGTTGTTGGCTGTACTAGATTTCGTTAAACCCTCAGAATTGTCTCACAAAGGTGATCTTTCTGGAAATTTGATTATTTAATTGATCATTAGGTTGTATATTTTGGTTTTGGTTTCCTTACCTAAGGACCTGGGCTTCAGAAGTCCCCAGACATTTTCTGGGATTCTTCAACTCTACTGAGTCTCAGGTCTCTCAGGATGAGAAAAGTATACAAGCTTTGTGTGATCAGTAGGAAACAATTAATGAGAAACAACCATCTTGCTGACCATCAGGGAGTCTGTGAGCACAGAAGAAGGGTACCATTGGCAATTAGAAATGTGAGAATTCATAGTGCTGTCGATAGGTGTTTCCTAAGAGTAAAATAGATAGTTCTGATTCCTAGGAAGGGGATAGTGACAATTTTACACCCAATTCTGTCCCAAGTATGGTACTTGTCCAGGAAGTGGCTTCAGCTGTTTTAAGGTTGAAGATGGAATCAGGTGTTACATTCATGAAATGTGTTAGAAATATTTGTAACTGAAAACCTGATATAGTAAGGTATTACTGTTTTAGACCTAGAAGAGCTCAATAATAAATAGATTATATTTTTTGGTGGTTAATAACCATGATGAAATAGTCTCCAGAATGTGAATTGCTTTTTTTTCAAAAGTAATAATACAACAGAAAAAAATAGAGCATTGTCACCCCAATGTAGTCAATCACAAGTTAGGCTTCCTACAAATGTAGAATAATCCATGATATGGTTTTAGATTCTACCTCAGAGGCTTCATTGTGTTAAGGGCAACAGGAGTGTGCCTCACATCATTCATATGAGAAATGAAAGAACACATTAACTAATGAAGCCTTACTGGAATGAGGACATCTGATTCTCCAGAAAGAAGACCTTAGTACACTGGGGGATCTCATGGTAAGTTTCATTTAATGGTTTGTTTGGTTCTTTAGATGCTTGATTTGGTACTATATGTATTTGTTTTCACATTAGGTAAATTTTTGATCAAAGTGAAAAACATGAAATAGGAGATGTTCAGAAGTCAAGAGCATGAGAGTGCTGTGAGTAGGAATGAGGAGAAAAAATAACTTTATTATGAACAAAAATATGAGATGATTCTAACAAATCTGTGAGTAACAGACTGCATAGGGAACTTAGTATTTTAATGAATTTCACCTTGTGTTGAAGGAAGAAAAAACAATTCAGGCGTATTCTCTCTTTCAAAAGAAATCTTACCAAATTTCTTTGACTTCCAGTTACTTTCTCTTTATTTGAGTGGCTATCCCCTTAGCAGTCCCCAAGCACAGTGACTTTACACCATCATATATTCACAGTCTTCACCTCCTTTGCAGTGTAACTGGGTCAGACCGCCACTAACCCTTAGTATTTCAATAATCTCTAGTGATGACCTATGCTTTTTATTTCAAGTCTTTTTCTCAACCAAAACTTGGTACATCACACTGAATAATGATGATGATGATGATGATATAACAACAACAACAACAACAACAACAACAATGTAATGGTAAAAAACCCTGTAAGACAGAGCTATGTGAACTCTGTAGGAAGATAAGAGCATAATGGTATCCAAGACTAGTTGTATAGCCAGTTTACAGGGTATTGCTATGTTAGTGGCAAATGAGGGGGTTAGTTAGAAAAAGATAAGGGGAACCTGCCATGTTATATACTAGTTATGTGTCCTAAGCAAGCTGTTTAGCCTGTTCATATCTCATTTTTATAATGTATTGTATATAAATCACACCAGTAATAATATTTACATTAGTTTGATGTCCAAATATATTTCATGAGGTTTAAACTAAAAAATCATGAGACAAAACTGATTGGGAAGGTGTTAAAAAAATTAACAATATAAACAAGACAAATTATTCAAAGCCATTCTATGGATTGAATAGTCTGGAAGATGAGAGCTGTCACAGCTCTTACCTAGATTATGTACCTGAGACACACTAGAAGTACCCATGCAGTCTCTTCTGTTATGTTTCAGTGATTTTTTTTTTAATCTAAAGAATGAATTATAATAGGAGCCAAAAACAGAACCAGGTGCTTTTGGTTTGTGAACTCCATATTTTTAATTGGATTTTATATTTTGTTTCAAATAGAATAGTAACATGAGCCCTTTTAACTTAAGCTGTAACAGACATAAAGGTCAGAATATGGCAGTATCTCAGCCAAAGTCATGGTGATGGTAAAGACCTGAAGCAAGAACACAGAGATGTTCAGTTGTCTTTCTAGTGACCTATGCACATTTGATAAACTTTCAGATTGATTTTATTATATATATATATATATATTATATATATAATATTGCAAATACAAATACTTGCCTATTATTTAAAGACAGAAATGCAACTTAAGAGACAGGCAATATTTATATTACATTATATTATTTCCTAAGAAGCTTGTTTGTTTTCTAATGATACATAAAGGGATGAATCCAGATGGGAGGGGAGATGGAGAGGAAGGAGGAGGAGTAGAGGGAAGGGAAAACATAATTAAGATATACTATATAGAAATATGCTTTAATAAGAAAAAGGAATAACTATATACTCATTTTTAATACATACATTGCATTGTCAATTTTAAGTCATCTGACTACCTGTTTCCTGTTTATATTCCCCTAATCCTAGTGCTTCATGGCCCTTGTTTGTCTAAGATAGAGTCATTATCCAAGAAGAGTCCTAGGATGATTTCTAAGTACTCAAAATCACAAGTGATCTTGCTCTGGACAAAACATGATAGGATGAAATCTAGCCCATGGGCTGGTTTCCTTCTTTATCTCATATCTGTTATGATGAATGCGTTAGTTATAGGATCATATTGCTATGATCCGTGCATCAGCTATAGAAATGGTTACTTGCTGAGTCACTGTGAGAGGCATTGTTCTGATTCCCCTCATTTCATACACAAGCAACCTAATGAGATAACCATGTACATCAACTCACTTTAATTGCCTCATCCACACACATGAGAATTGGAGACTGGAATTACAGTGTAGACAAGGGTCTGGAGTTAGTGTCTGTAACCCAAGCTCTTACTGAACTGTCTTTTAATATTCTTTAGAGTGCAATATTTGTTTTACAGATAATGGGAACTCCAAAAACATTTATTAAAAAATAATTACATGGACAACTAATTAACATATATCACCCTAAAAAGTGTAATTATCAATATTCTCATGAAGGTGACAGCTTATAGAATGCAAAGATGCTTTCATTTATCAACAAAAGCACAAGAAACCCAGTAATTCGTAAATAGTATAAATTACTTTATAATATTCTTCATTAATTCTTGATTTACTCTATGTTGATTAATGGCATCACTACATTTTATCAAATTATATCAAATAATTTATGAGATTTGTTCATCACACCTTAATCTCTATAAAAAATCTCTATGTTATGCATTTCTTTATACACATATCTAACCTAACACAGTATAGATAGCAATGCTATTGTTCTGTTTTATGTTTGCTCTCTTGAGCCACCACTTTTTCCTAATGGGAGGCAATAGCAGTAACTCTATCTTCCATTTTACTGTAACAAGGTTTACTTTAGCAAAAATGTGTTATGTTGTATGCCAAAAACATACTTATAGCTATCATTGAATCTAAGGTTGAATTGATTAAATAAAATGTAAATTCTGTTGTTTTGTAATACATTATTATGTAACTGGAAAAAAACAAAAATAATGACATCGTCCCTTTAAAAAATTACTTTGAAATAATAAAGCATTATTTGCATATATACATTGTGTATGAATATGAATAAGTATGTGTATGTATATGTATATACATACATGCATATATTCTTTCCTGCAGATTTAATAAATCATTCTTAGCATCGAGTTTTACTCCAAATGTCATAAATTCTACAATGTGAAGTTCAGTGGTTACAATCTAAGTGTCCACTCATATATCTAATTTTGGTTAGCCATCAATATACTAGATTGTTTGAAATATGTGTAGTTATATCTTCCTTATATGAACTTTTTATTTTATTCTCCTGTTCTTCCCAAAGACAAGCTTTCTTTTGTGAGTCAAATGTATCTCTGATAAACAGATTTAAGAACAATAATTTCATGAATCTTGACTCCTTTATAAACATAGTATCTGTTATGTTAATTACACAGTGAATTTCTCCTAACATTTTTATCTGGCCTATTTTGGGAGGTGGTTGTTTCTCCATGTTTTGAGTCCTCTGAAAGGAAGGAAATCTAATTTAATGTATTTATGATCTTTATCTGATTAACTTTAACATAATATTATACTAGGGTGAATTTAAGATTCTTATCTTGTTTCTTTGATTTATTTACAATTCATTAATTTCTTCATTTTCAATAATATTTTCCCCAGTGTCATTGAAATTTGTTCATAAAATGAATAAAGGAAAAAACCTGAAATATAAACAGAACTAGAAGATGTATGTTATATGTGTGAATGGTAGTCAAGATCATTGAGGACAGAGTGAGAAAGAGAACTCCTTTGTGTGTAAGAAAAAGAGTATGTGTGCTGACTTCTAATAGTGTGGCATAATCACTCATCAACTCAGTAGTGGTTCTTTGTGTGCCAATACCATAGTCGACAAGCTGCAGATAGCAAAAACAGCAGTGAATGTGGTCCAATCACAGTCATAAATCTTACAAAAAAAATTATCAGAGTTCTGTGTTTGATTTTATTGTAACTTTGTAAACAGTTCTCAAGCATGAGCTCTGAACATCACAATTTGGTCCTGAGAAGACAAAATGTCAGGTGTCTGGTTTAGCTGGAACATTGCTAACTGCACTAAAGTCAAACAAACAAATAGAGCCAGTATTAAAACACAAAACTGATATATCATCTTTCAAAACAGGAAATACCTATATTTTTACGTCTTTGGTTGGTCAAATAAATAACCCAAGTAAGGAAAAGGCTCTTTTTAACTATAAGTTTCATATTAAAAATAGTCTGTAGGTAATGGTTAACACTGATTCAATAGCTACGATTACTCAAAACAGTAGATTTCGACCACTACATCTCTAGACCTTAAAGAAGAGATCTGTTTTTGAATATCAGAACCAAATAGGGGAAATGAATGATCATAGGAAAAGCCTGACAGAGCCTCTGAGGTCTGTGGCAAAAGATACATATAATGTATATAATGAAGAGTCCAGTCTTAATCTTAGCCAACTGTGAGTATTCACATTTAATATAATAAAATAATCATAATTTTGACTTCTCATTTTTTTTGCATTGTTGTTGTTGTTCTGCTTTGGCAGGTCCAGAACTAGTAGACAAAATAAACATGACAACATCTTCAACCACTTTAAATAACACCAGTGTCAGAGACATCTGGTATACCATGATTGGGATCCCAGGACTGGAGGACTCACACATATGGATCTCCATCCCCATCTGTTCAATGTACATAGTGGCTATTGCAGGCAATGCTCTGCTATTATTCCTGATCATCACTGAACGCAGCCTTCATGAACCCATGTACCTTTTCCTGTCTATGTTGGCACTGGCTGATATCTTTCTTTCTACAGTCACAACACCGAAAATGTTAGCAATCTTCTGGTTCCGGGCTGGAGGCATTTCTTTTGCTAGCTGTGTATCTCAGATGTTTTTCCTCCACTTCATCTTTGTGGCAGAGTCTGCCATACTGCTGGCTATGGCATTTGACCGTTATGTGGCCATTTGCTATCCACTAAGATACACCACCATTCTAACCCCATCTGTCATCATCAAAATGGGCATTGCATCTGTGACTAGAAGCTTCTTCATCTGCTTCCCCCTGATCTTTCTTGTCTATAGGCTCACCTATTGTGGGAAGAGCATCATTCATCACTCATACTGTGAACACATGGGCATTGCCAGGTTGGCCTGTGACAGCATCAAGGTCAATATTTACTATGGCGTGATAGTGGCTCTGTTTTCCACATGCCTAGATGTTGTGCTGATCATTGTCTCATATGCCCTTATCCTTTGTGCTGTGTTTAGAATTCCTTCTCGAGATGCCCGACTCAAGGCTCTAGGTACTTGTGGCTCCCATGTCTGTGTTATTCTTCTGTTCTATACACCTGCTTTCTTTTCTTTCTTTGCTCATCGTTTTGGGGGTCATAGTATACCACTGCATGTACACATTCTCCTTGCTAACCTCTATGTGGTGGTACCACCCACTGTCAACCCAGTCATTTATGGAGTGAAGACTAAACAAATCCAGGAAAGGGTTATCCAAGTTTTTTCTTTGGGAAAGTAGTTTTGTTGATCTAAACCAAACAACTTTATTCCATTCTTCATATTTTCCCCAAAAACTATATAGCTCAAGAGTATCTGAAGTTACAATGTAAATGCTAAAACAAATCATCATTTCTGAGGGCAATTATAGCAATTTGAGCAATGAAAAAAGGAATGAATTATATCAGAATATACTTTGTTTGGAACAAGGACATATTGCTTTATGTAGTATTTTCATCTTTGTTACAGCATACATAATTCATAATATTTCTGAAACTTTCTATTTTAATGTTGCCTCATAAAACATGGAAAAACTGATACAATGCTTGCTCATATACCAAACAAATGGAGACAGAATCCTAAACTATTTTGCCATTGCATTTCATTTTTTTTAAAAGCTGGAAAATGAAGATACTGCATGTACAAAACATTTTTTTTCTGGTTATTGCAATATATCAGTCACAGAGCATTGGGGTTCCAAGTTCAAGTAACATATTTAAGATGTTTGGTTTGTGTCATGTGTATTTAGTCTTCATTCATTCTTGCACATTCATCTCCAATTTGCATTGACAGATGGATAGATAAAAGCAGACAAAACAGACAAGAGTGTCCTAATAAAACTTCTAATCTATTCCAGGTATAAAATGAATATAATAACTTTGTTTACTGTTATTACATTTAGCAATTGAAAATGAGTATGAATCTGAGTATCCTAGAAATTTAATTTTTTTACTATATTCCTTCTTCCACAGAAGATAATACTGAAGTATGCACATGTTAAATTTCTTCACTGTAAGAATAGCAGAAAGACGGCTAGAGACAGATTTTAACCATGTCACCATTTAAATTAATGAAAACAATCGAAATTACAGCAATCCCTAATTTTCTCTGTAAATAAATGTGATGGTATCAGCTATTCCACTTGGCCATTGTGTGGTGGCACTGCAAACTGCAGAATCCTCATAGAGCAATACATACATGTAACAGTATGATATTTATTAGAGAGAGAGTATGATGGAATGTTAGAGAACATTTAATGATTCTAAGCAATTAAATACAGAGCCTCACATATTGACCTGTATAATTCTGTTAGTAAATTTGCTAGCCTCTGTGTACTTGTTCACAGCATTGAAAATGAGCATAAACTAAAACTATCATAAATGTTATGATTAACTTGTTACAATACAACCCAAATTATAGTATAGTAAAAATAGTTTCAATATAAATCACAACTAAGTGTGCACAAGGAAATAAAACACTTTTTACAGATATCAAGAGAATTTAAATAAAATTAGGTTTATGTTGGTATGCATGTATCCAGTTGAAACAGTATGTTTATTATGTTTCATAAAATATGAAAGAATATATAAGATTTCATTGCTAACTTAGAATTTTTAAGGAATCATTTAGTGAAAAAAAATATTTGGTACTTTAAGTCCATGAAGTCTCTCTTTTCCAGATGGAGACCTAGTGTTACTATTACCCTATCCCACTAGTCTGTAGATTTTCCTGTTATTTTCTTCATATATTAGATTTTTATATGCATTCATTGTAACGCTATGTCATTTTTGTCAAATTATCACCTAATAAATCATCCAAGATGCTTATTTGCTTGCTTTCTTGCATATTAAAATCATGTTTTACCTATTTATTTGGGGTTGTTTCTTACTAAAGAGGTGATATTTGGGGATTATTGAATTTGTGAAAACGACAGAATATTCCTGTGAACTATACTTATTGTCAGTTTGTTGTCAATGATGAGAAAAGAAAATGTCTTTATTTCTATACAATTCTTAATTGTTATTTAACAAATTATTTTTTAAACTCAAGATTTATGTATCCCAAATATTTTCCAAAGTGGTCTAAAAAAAGATTTTATCTTTTATAGACTGAGAATAAAGTTTGAAATTAATGTTTACAAACACAAATCTCTGATAACCAATAAATATTATTGCTGTAGTATCTAAGAATATAAATTATTGTTCTTGAGAATAGAAAAAAAGAGCTGTACAAAAATTTATACTACACTGTGTATATATGTGATACTGGCTTCCTTGCATTGTGTATAAGAAATAACATTGGGACTAAGATATCTACCATGCTACAGTTTAGAGAAGAAAGAGCCCGATTCTACATGGTCTGAGTCAGTGAGTTTCCCCAACCAGACTGAAATATCTTTTAACTCAAAAGGCACACATAGATTTATAGAAAAATATTGGTGGTATTTTGTTAAAAATTCCCCTAGAGATGAAAAGTAGTTATGAAGCAGCCCTTGAGTAATTGGTCTCTGGTTACTTGTGATAAATAGTTTTTTTAAAGATATTATAGATGAAACTATTTCTAGGTCCTTCTGTCAGAATAGTTACAGTGTGGCTTGTTAGTGCTGGTAGGATTTTTGTGTTAATCCATGAAAATGGCCTCTGAACCTAGTCCACCATTTACTGGGCCTCTTTTGTCATTTGGTTTGTTTTTATTTTTCATTGCTTGGTTATGGTTAGACCTTAATTAAGGGTCCAGGGCTCAAAAACCATGCTTATTTTTCCTAGATACCTCAATTCTACCAGGGTTGGGCTTCTAGGGAATGACAATGCTATATAACCTGCGTCTGGGTAAGTGTGTGTACCTAAATCCAGGAAAGACAACCCATCTCACATAGCATCAGAGAGTCCACAGTTGCTAAGTAAGAAAGGTAGGAACACCTAGAATCTCACATTAGAAAGTTGGTGACTGCTACTTTTTGACAATATCCTGTGTGTCATTTCAAGGTAAGTACATTCCTAATTCCTAGGAAATATACCAGGTTTTAAAAGCCATGCCTGCTCATCCTATGACATTTCTTCAGGACAGTGACTTTAGTTGTACCAGTAAAAGAAATGGGAATATGTTTCACCCTCATGACATAGTATCTGGTATAAATGGAGTAGGCTAAGCAGTAACCCAGAGAGAAAGGAGAAGTGATGTTAATTTCCATAAAACATATGGGATCCTGGTCAATACTCAGGTCAGCATTAAATACCTGGAAGTGAGAACTACAGCCTCTGAGAATTACGCTGTCTCTACTAATTTCACAGGGTCTGATTTTATCAGCAGTATCTAAGATACTCTCCATGACCAATTTATTTTGCAAACTCAATAGTTTCATTACAGTATTTTTTGTTTTTGTTTTGTTTTGTTTGTTTTTTGTTTTTCGAATAGGTTTCTCTGTATAGCCCTGGCTGTCCTGGAACTCACTTTGTAGACTAGGCTGACTTTGAACTCAGAAATCTGCCTGTCTCTGCCTCCAAGTGCTGGGATTAAAGGCATATGCCACCACCCCCGGCTCATTGTAGTATTTTAACACACATTCATTTAAATGTAGGATTTCCTGTACATCTGAGATGTTTTTCCTCCCCCTTCCATCTTTGTGTGCAGAAGTCTGCCATATCTGCTGGCTATGGCAGTGACCGTATGTGGCCCATTTGCTATCCACTAAGATACACCACCATTCTAACCCCATCTGTCATCTTCAAAAGCATTGCATCTGTTGACTAGAAGCTTCTTCATCTGCTCCACCCCTGATCTTTCTTGTCTTTAGCTCACCTATTGTGGGAAGAGTAAAAAAACATCATTCATCAACTCATACTGGTGACACATGTGCATTGCCAGGTTGGCCCATGTGAACAGCATCAAGGTCAATATTTACTATGGCGTGATAGTGGCTCTTTTTTCCCATGCCTAGAATGTTGTGCTGTATCATCATTGTCACCCCCCCAAATAAAAAAAATTTTTTTTGCCCATATCCTTTGTGCTGTGTTAGTGAATTCCTCTCGAGATGCCCGACGTCAAGCTCTCTAGGTACTTGTGGCCCCATGTCCTGTGTATTCTTCTGTTCTATACACCTGCTTTCTTTATTCTTTCTTTGCTCATGCTTTTGAGGGGGTCATAGTAAACCACATGCAGTACACATTCTCCTATGCTAACCCTCTATGTGGTGACCACCCACTGTCAACCCAGTCATTATGGAGTGAAGACTAAAGCATAAATCCTGGAAAGTTTTATCCAAGTTTTTTCTTGGAAAGTAGTTTTGTTGATCTAAACGCAAAACAACTTAAACCATTCTTCATATATTATCCCCAAAACCTATAATCTCAAGAGTATCTTAAGTTACAATGTAATGCTAAAACAAATCATCATTTCCTGAGGGCAATTATACCATATGAGCAATGAAAAAAGGAATGAATAATATTCAGAATATACTTTGTTGGAACAAGGACATATTGCTTTATGTAGTATTTTCATCTTCGTTACAGCATAACATAATTCATAATAATTCTGAAACTTCATAATTTAATTTGCCTCATAAAAAACTTGAAAAACTGATACAATGCTGCTCATATACCAAACAAATGGAGACAGAATCCTAAACTATTTAGCATTGCATTTCAATAATTTTTTAAAGCAGGAAAATGAGATACTGCATGTACAAATCATTTTTTTTTTCTGTTTATTGCAATATATCCGTCACAGAAGCATTGGGTTCCAAGTTCAAGTACCATTATTTAAGATGTTTGTTGTGTCGTAGTTTAAATTTAGTCTTCAATTCATGTCTGCACATTCATCTCCAATTTGCATTGCCAATGGATAGATAAACAGACAAACAGACAAGAGTATCCTATAAAAACTTCTAACAAATTCCATGTATACAATGAATAAATAACTTTGTTTACTGTTTATTACATTTAGACAATTGAAAATGAGTATGAATCTGAGTATCCTAGGAAATTTAATTTTTTACTAAATTCCTTCTCCACAGAAGATAATACTGAAGTATGCAGCGCTGTTAAATTCTTTCACTGTAAGAATACAGAAAGACGGCTAGAGACAGATTTTAACCATGTCACCATTTAAAGTAAATGAAAACAACTCGAAATTACAGTAAAAGAGAAAAAAAGAAAAAATGAATATCAATCCCAAATAGTCTCTCTGGTAAATAAATGGTGGATGGAGTCAGCTAAGCCACTTGCCATTGTGTGGTGTGGCACTGCAACTTCAGAATCCTCATAAGCAATACATACATGTAACAGTAATGATATTTATTAGAGAGAAGTATGATGAATGTTAGAGAACATTTAATGATTCGATTCAATTAAAATACATAGCCTCACATATTGACCCTGTAAATTCAGTTAGAAATTTGCTAGCCTCTGTGTACTTGTTCACAGCAGCATTGAAAATGAGGCATAAACTAAAAACTATCATAAATGTATGATTTAAACTTGTTACAATACAACCCAAATTATAGAAACGTAAAAATAGTTTCATATAAATCAAACAAAGTGTGCACAATTAAATAAAAACACATTTTACAGATGATCAAGATAATTTAAATAAAATAGGTTTAATGTTGGTATGCATGTATCCAGTTGAAACAGTATGTTTATTATGTTAACAAAAAATATGAAAGAAAATATAAAGATTTCATTGCTAACTTAGAATATTTTAAGAATTCATTTTAGTGAAAAAAATATATTTGTACTTTAAGGTCCATGAAGTCTCTCTTTTCCAGAGTGGATACCTAGTTGTTACTAATTACTCCCTAACCCACTAGTCTGTATAATTTTCCTGTATTTTCTTCATATATTAGATTTTATATGCATCATTGTAGCGCTAAGTCATTTTTGTCAAATTAATCACCTAATAAAGCATCCAAGATGCTTATTTGCTTGCTTTCTTGCATAATAAAAATCATGTTTTTACCTATTTATTTGGGGTTGGTTTCTTACTAAATCGTGATATTTGGGGAGTATTGAATTTGTAAAACAGAACAGAATATTCCTGTGAACTATACTTTTGTCAGTTTTGTTTGTCAAGATGAAAAGAAAATGTCTTTATTCTATACAATTCTTAAAACTGATTATTTAACAAATTATTTTTTATAACTCTAAGATTTATGTATCCCAAATATTTTCCAAAGTGTCTTACAAAAAGATTTATCTTTTATAGACTGAGAATAAAGTTTGAAAAAATAATGTTTACAAACACAAATCTCGATAACAATAAATATTATTGCTGTATATCTAAGAATATAAATATTGTTCTTGAGGAATAGAAAAAAAGAGCTGTACAAAAATTTATACTACACTGGTTTATATATGTGATTACTGGTACCATGCAATGTGTATAATAAATAACAATTGGACTAAAATATCTACCATGCTAAACAGTTTTTAGAATAAGAAAGAGCCCGATTCTACATGGTCTGAGTCAGTGAGTTTCCCCAACCAGACTGAAATATCTTTTAAACTCCAAAAGGCACACCAGTATATTTATAGAAAGAATATTGGTGGTAATTTGTTAAAAATCCCCTAGAGATGAAAAGTAGTTATGAAAGCACCCTTGAGTAATTGGACTCTGGTTACTTTGTGATATAATATTTTTTTAAAGATATTCTAAGATGCAACTTATTCTAGGTCTTCTGTCAGAATAGTTTACAGTGTGGCTTGTTAAGTGCTGGTAGGATTTTGTGTTAATCCATGAAAATGGCCTCTGAACCTATCCATCCACCAATTTACTGGGCCTCTTTTGTCATGTGTGTTTATTTATTTTTCATTGCTTGTTATGGTTAGACATAATTAAGGTTCCAGGGCTCCAAACACCATCTTATTTTCTAGATACCTCAATTCTACCAGGGTTTGGGCTTCTAGGAATGACCATGCATATAACCTGCGTTCTGGTAAGTGTTTGTACACTAATCCTGAAAGACACCCATCTCACCATAGCATCAGAGAGTCCACAGTTGCTACGTAATAAAGGGTAGAACACCTAGAATCTCACATTAGAAATTTTGGTGACTGCTACGTTTTGACCATATCCTGTGTGTCATTTCAAGGTAAGTACATCCTATTCCTAATCCTAGAAATATACCCAGGTTTTAAAATCCATGCCTGCTCATGCCTATGACATTTCTTTCAGGACAGTGACTTTAGTTGTACCAGTAAAAAGAATGGAAAATGTTATCACCCTCATGACATAGTATCTGGTTAAATGGATAGGCTAAGCAGTAAACCCAGAGAGTAAGGAGAAAGTAGATGTTAATTTCCCATAAACATATGGGATCCTGGTCAATACTCAGGTCAGCATTGTAAACACCTGGAAAGTGAGAACTACAGCCTCTGAAATTACCTGTCTCTACTAATTTCGCACAGGGTCTGATTTATCAAGCAGTATCTAAGATACTCACCATGACCAATTTATTTGCAAACTCAATAGTTTCATTACAGTATTTTTTGTAATTGTTTTGTTTTGTTTTTTTTTGTTTTTTTTTTGAATTCGGGTTTCTCTGTATAGTCCCTGGCTGTCCTGGAACTCACTTTAACTAGGCAGACTTGAACACAGAAATCTGAAATCTGCCTGTCTCTCTCTGCAAACCAAGTCTGGGGATTAAAGGCATATTCCACCACGCACCACCACCCCACCGCTCCCGCTCATTGTAGTATTTTTTAACACACATTCCATTTAAAAGTAGATTCCTGTACATCTGAGATGAAAAACTAGAGAGATTATAAGAGATGAAACTATAATAAGGATATTTAGAGCAATAAGCAAACAATAAACAGATTGGCTGAAGTAAAAACAGAATTGTTAACTAACCAGTTATCAAATTCAATAGGGTAAAAATATTTTCTTTCTTGTGAGTCAAAGATCACTTTTTCATTTGACTTCTGGGGCAATGTACTCGATCTTAGAGGATCGAGATATCTCAGTGTATGACCGCGAGCAGGTAAGAGGGGATTGAGGAGGCGTGGCGGATCAGCGGAGAAAAGGTGGAGTTCTGTCTTTGGTATGTATAAAGGTGGGGATGGGCTGTCAATCTAGAACACTGGTGATTGTCTCTGTCTCTGCTCTATTCGTTTGGTTATGTCACTTGTTCTAGGATTACATTATGTAGGCCTGGACTCGAGATAGCTCCGAATCTATATGACATCGGAGAGCGCGAGATAGAACAGGAGACAAAGCCATTCTCTGGCAGAGAAGTACTTTGAGTCACACAATCACAAATATAGGAGACATTCTCACATTTTTTCAGCAGAAGTAGAAATCTGTAGAGATTGGGCTCAACATCAGACTCATTCATATCTACTTCTCTTTCATTGATGAGTTAATTTGCAATCTCTACGGCATCTTCTAGAACGAAGTCTAATTGATCTTCTATCTTCATTACTTATATCTCTCATTATGCGATCAATGTAAAACCTAAATTATACTCCTCATGCGAACAGCATTTGAGCGTAAGAGTCGTTAGCGCTCTCTGCGCCGCGCTTCTAACTATTCTCTCTCATGAGTTTCCCTACACAGGCATCACAATCTGTCTCTCAATCTATTCGGCTCTATACTCAAATCACTCCTTCCTTCTTCTGCATGTCTCTCATCTCTATACATCTCTCTAGATTGAGATATACTTCAAACATCTACAACAATCGAATGATGAACAACACAAAATAACCTAGCATTTAATGACAGTTATTAAAGATACTACACATGCACGATGACGCCGAGGTCTTGGTGGTCAATGTGCATCTATAAGTCACAAGCAACATTGGACTGCTAGAGACTCTGGCGCAGAATCTAAGTCTGAAACGATAATCACAGGTCAGCAAACTCTATTCTAGCAAAGTGGAGTTCTTGGGCCACTGGACTCATGCTGTCTAGGACATCACATATTCAAGTGAGAGTCACTGCATACAATAATAGAACGTAGCACAATTAGACCTATAATTACTTAGCAACAACACACTCGAGCACACATTATAGCACTCACACACACGGGGAGTAATCACTATCTCGTACATGTCACTACAAGAGTTTTAAGTTTTGAGGCTCTGTCAGTCTCACTTTCGAATGAGACTCTATGGGGAGATAGATACTCGGTCAGCGAGACTGCTTGATTATATCTCTATTACCCTGTTATTTAAATATTGTTGAGTTGTCATGCTAGTAACTGCGCTCATGCAGTGTGCTAGTTGTTCATCATCTATCTTACGTCAATGCTTGGCTCAGTCACATGCTAGTGAGAGGTACATTCATGTTCCACTCTCGTTGCTGCGTAGGCATGTGAGCTATTCATCTACTTTTCTTCTTCACAGCTATTCATCTCGACATAGACGCGGCGCGCTAGCCTCACAACTCTGTATATATCACGACAACGCTGGGCTTTACACATCTATATCTCTCTCTATAGACGCGCGGGGGATATGAACCTAGATGCTACCTACACATGCTCAACATAGCTCCACTTATCGTTCTATGAGGATGTCTATTGAAGGACATCTAAGATGAACTTCTGTTTATCTCTTACTGGTATATAAAGGGGATCGCGTCTTTAGGTATTAGTTGGGTCGGTTCTCACGTGAATGTGAGTAAACTACATAACGCTCTTAGACCAATTCAGTAGCAGAGCATTGTAACAATATAGGGTGAGTGTCTCGCGTGTGCGGAGACTCGAGGTCGAGAGCTGCAGATTAAAATGCAGTACTCAGCTATACTGATGTGCGATTCATCAGGTTGAAACTGATGTCGGTGCTTGAGGCGTGGGAGAGACGAGCATCGAAATGAGTCTTTTTAGGTATCATTACTACATTATCGTAACTCATGACGTTCACATATTGTTGTGAAGAGACTCGACAACTTGGTCCACAGTGTTATCTGCACACATCAACATAGTTTACATGATATATCTGCGATGGCGTATCTTCAGAGTCTCATCTCAGATATGGATAGTTTACGTGATCTGTGAACGCATAGATTAACGTCTATAAGTAATAATGTCGAGTCTCTTACACAGAAATAGAGTTGTTCCTTAACATCTGCAAATCTATATTGGTTCTATTGAGTATCTTTATATCACTACGAGCTCTTTAATGGTAGGCAATTTATGTTCGGGGGTGTAAAGAAGTGAGGGCTGGAAGGTGCAGTGGGTGTGGGGGGGGTGGGAGGGGGAGGTTGTGAGGTGACCGTGGGCAATATACATGATACCTTCTACTCCAGTGCATGTACAGTATGATCAAAAAGCAGTCATGAAACCTAGTGAGTATGGTGGAGCATCCACTTGGTACCCACCAGCTTAGTTTTCTCTATGTTTATGACATAAGATGAATGATGTTTTTTATCAATAGATCTCTTCTTATTGGTTATAGAGGGTAACTAACAGCTTGGCTTATGCCTGTGGGGGGTCTATAGTGGGGCTTTAGGAGAGTCGTATTGGTCGCGGACTAGGGAGTCAGAGAATAAGTAGCATGCTGACATCATGGATCAGAGATGTCTCTAATGTCTTAATTGATCTATATACTTAGACCGCGTGCACGTGAACAACATGTCTAGTTAGTATTATCTTCTTCTACCCATACACTATGGTGACTCTCACATTTTATCTCTTTTACACATCTATCTATCAAGCCACACGCATGCGTAACTATTCTATAACGAAGAGAAGATCCTGCCAGTAACTATGAAAGAGTTTTGCTCATCATTTCTCTCTTATTCTCTTCCAAAGATGAGTTTCTATAGACTACACTCTCTCCTAGGAAACTTGCCTCGAGCATTAATTCTCTTAGATAGATGCTTCACCAGATACTTATTCTACACTGTAATCTCAGGAGTTTGTGCGTTCTACTCTTCACTCATTCAACTTAAGACAGTCTCTACTTCTGTCTATAGTAGATCTCGCGACCTTGGGAATACTCTAGAGATACAGATATCTCACTCAGCAGTTCTGTAGATTATGAGCCAGAAGCTATCTCACGAGTTCTATGCACTTCTCGGGCATAGACTATTATTAGAACTTATATCATTGACGATGAACGACTCTTGACTGTAACATAGGAATTGACTATATCTTAGCATCCCTCAGATATCCCATGATCATCGCTTTTCATTACACACCATGAATCAATATGATAGAGCGATCCAGTCCTCAATCTTGAGAGACGAGATCTCATTCTCAGCGGACTAGTGTGATAGGGATATACTGTGGTCAGCGCGTACAAGCGAAACACTCTACTTCTCGCATAGTTAATCTTGTACTCTGTAGTATAGTTATAGTTAGTAACTGATAGTAGAGAGTGACTAGTCAGATAATAGTCTCTATAAGTAGCGGTGCTAGTGTCAGAATGATGAGTAGTGTGCTTAGCTGATAAGCATTAAAAATTTCTCAAACATTATTTATTCTCCTGAGGTATCCAGAAGCAAAGTACGAGAAACATCTTGATTTCACATTTATTTAATAAAAACAAAGGTATGATCTCACCAACTTAGTACATTCACAAAAAAAAAATTACATAACACATAGCGAACACATAAATACGATAATAATCAATAACTCTCATACTTTCAGTTTCACAAGAGTCAACAGATGATCTGGCACAGTTTGTGGACTAGGGTAGATCTGATGTCCCAACGATTCACTTTGCGTCATACATACTGTATGACTATCACTTAAGGCATTAATGGTTGTTTATATCAGACGTTTTATAGTTCCTACAACTCAGGGACCACAGTAGTACACGTTTGGTAGCTGAAAATTATATAGCAGTATGTGAGGTCAGGACGCGACTCGCGTGTCATTCTATATTCTTAGACGGCAATTGATATACTCTTTGCGGCTATGGATCGGCAGTTGCTATTTTCTGCACGTGGGCGATATATAACTTTTGCACACATATAATTATCATATCTTATTAGTATCTCATATCTAGATATATTGCTTGATTTTACGTGTAGGTTCACACAGGACGCTTGTTAACGATTTGTTGTACTCGTATTGGATGTGATGAGGTATATGTGTTATTTCGTATCAGCGGTTATGATTATTTTTGATTGGAGTGGTTTGTGGGGTGTCATGGGGAGTAGTTTGTTCTCTACTTTTATTCTTGTAGCTGATTCTAGGCTACATGTTCGGATTGTTTTTGAGGTTGTGTGGTTGTTATGTTATGGTTTTGAGTATGTATTGGGGTGTCCAGGGGCATACAGAGAGCAAACTAAGTTGTATTGGACACAATAGTCGGTGACTGAGTGAGACAACAGATAGGTAAGACATTAATCCAGTGAAAGATTTTAGAAAAATTACCTAATGAGGTTAATATTACCTTCATTCTTAGTTTCTTTTTTTTTTTCCTTTTTTTATTTTTTTTTTTGCTTTTCACTTATAACCCGCCCCGTCACCCCCCCCAATCCTTCCCCATCCTTTTTTCTGAGTAACCCCTCCTCCGTATCCCCCACCCGCCCCTTAAGTCTCGGAGGCTAGTGCTTCCCCCTCCCATTGAGGGCCAGATGAGGCACCCAGCCCAGAAGACCCATACTCCATATACAGGCTCAGTTTTTGGGGTAGCCCCCACTCCAATGTTTGAACCTACATAAAACCAAGCGCACATTTTCAACATATGTGCAGGGGGGCCTAGTCACCCCCCGGAGGTAATTTTGGTAGACTAGGTATGCTCAAGGTTGGATTTAGTCCCCCTGAAGCTCCAAGGTTCAGTTGGTTTACTCTTTGAACTTCCTGGCAGTCCCCATCTCCTTAGGGCCCACAATCTTTTCCCCTTTCTTCTATAAGAGTCCCAAGCTCACCACTGTTTGGCTCTGGATGCTGTACTGTCGAGTCAGCTGCTGTTAGAGCCTCTCAAAAGGGGCACTTGCCCCCGTCGTCCAGGCTGAGGTTTAGACCTGGGAAACTCTGGTTGAATCTTTTGATACCATTTAAAAAGGACAAAAGCACCCCTCACTTGGCTTCCTCCTTTTCTTGAGTTTCATGAGGTTTAGGTTCATCTTAGGAATTTGTGTGTTTTGGGGGTAATATCCGCTTATCAGTGATGCATACCTGTGTGTTCTTTTGTGATTGGGGCACTTCACTCCGATGATATTTCTAGCTCCCTCCTTTGCCCAAGAATTCATGAGCTCATTATTTTTAATAGCTGAATGATTGTTTGTACTCCAAATTTTGTAAATGTACCACATTTTCTGTAACCCTTTTTCTGTTTATTTTTATTTCAATACAATAATTTAGTAAAATAAATCTGAAAATGGTTATTATGGCGGTGATAATTACAGCAGAAAAACAAAATTAATAACATTTCCCCCTTCAAGAGAGTTGGGAGATTTGTCTCCAGCTGGAACTATCTTATAAAGGCATGATTGTGATGGGATCAAGGAAGGCAAAGGTAGAAGAATAGTTAAGGAGAGTTCCTTTATTCAGTAGTGGCGCCTTGAAACAACCTTCTGAATTCAACCACCTAGTTCCCTTTTTAGAAATAAAATTTGTCTACTACTTCTAAATAATAATACAATTTTTATAATTTATTTTCTAATTTCTGAAATTCTTATATTACTTCTTATTTTTTTTTCTGATGATTTATGTCAAAATAATTTATTACCTTTCTTTCATGACTTATTTACCTAACATAATAAAATTCCATTATTTCATTATAGACTCTTTTTATCCACCTCATTGTGTTGGTAATGTCATATTTATGGTTCCGGTTAGTCTTAGTCTAGCTAGCAATCCCTCTAGCAAAGAAAAATAAATGTTAGTCATAATATCTTTCTTCAGTGCGCTTATGCCTTTTTTCTCAAGAAAACATTATGTCACAGGCTGAAAAAATACTCATTGCAATTATAGAATTCAATGTTTATTGATAAAAAAACCAAATATATTTTTTAGAAGTCTATAGTAAGTGATCAAGAAGATAGATTTTAAAAAAGCATATTTTCCATTAGGATAGATTTTATGTGCAAGGATAAGATAACATAGTCTTTAATGCCCAGCACTAAGGAAACAGTAACAGGTGGATCTACATAGTAAATGCTAGACCAATCAAATATAGGCAGTGTGATCTGCCTCAAGGAAAAAAAACAAAGAGACTTGTGTGAAATGATAAAACACATAAGGAACCCATTATAACAGACTTTCACCAACACACCAGCTATATAAATAATGCCTACAGAGTCTTTTGAAAAAATATTTTAATGTTTAGCCTTTTAGCTAGGATAACTCTCCCAGCCAGCTATCTAAACTTAATGTGACTAGCGTATAGCCCAACATGTGTCCTACCTCTGTAACTTTCTGCTCCACTGCAGGCCATGCCTCCTTGTCTGCTGGAGCAATCTCCCACCTCTCCTTTTTCCAGTGTTCTCTTTTCTGCCTGGAAGTCTTTCTCCCCCACATACCTGGCTCCACTTAGATATTGTCTTTCAGATTTTTATTGAAAGCCAATCAGAGAATGCCTTTGTTAGGTTGAGGACAGAATGTATATTTACACATCCTGCAGTACCAGATGGTGCTCTACCCTGTGTTCCAGGCAACTAATCAACAATTGAGAATACAGGGACACAATTTAGTAGGCAATTGATGCAATATGTGTGGCGGTAGGTTATCCCAAGAACACTTCAAAGTATTGTAAAATAATAAATTTAATTTAGTGTTATATTAACATAGAAAATGAAACAAAATACAAAAACAAAACAGTTGATCTTTCATGCCTACTCTGAAACTTAAAGGTCACAGTTTACTTATCCAATTTGATATCTTATTTCTCAGAGCTTTCACTATGCTAGATGTTCCTCATGTTGTAATGTGATAAATACTATTCATAGAAGAATTTACGCATCTCTGTTTTATTTCAAAACTAACTTTTTTGTAAAGTTGTTTTCCTAATAAACACATACTATAAAAACAAAGCATTAACCTGTGTGCCATTGACATTGATAAATATAATATCTATAAATTTCTGTTATGAATTCACAAATGAATGTATCCACGTTCCTAGTCTGACCTGATTTTTACAGATGATTATTGACATTCATATAATTAAAGTTCTTCACTGGGAAAGTCTCTGATATAGAATATATGCATGACCTAATTGGTTATTTATTCAGCATAAGATGATCCTAGGTTGGTCAATAATTTTCACTTTTGTGACTTATTTGTCAGTTATGTTCTTTCTGAGATAATTCACCTTTCTTTCACTGGATCAGAAATGAAAACAAAGAAAAATACTAAGGTTTAAACACAGGCTGTAAAATTTTTTTATTTATTCATCATTTTATTAACATTTCAAATGTTATCCCCCTTCCCAGTCTCCCTTCTTGAACCTCTCACCCATCCCCCTCCTTTTTACTCTAAGAAAGTGCTCCCCAACTCATCCCTCACTCCCACCTCCCACCTTTAGCATCCCCTTCTCTGGGGCATCTAAGTGCCTCCCCTCACACTGATGCTAGATGAGGTGGTCCCCTGGTACATATGTAGTAGGAGCCATGGATTCCTCCATGTATAGCTTGGGTTGATGATTTTAGTTCCTGGAAGCTCTGGGAGTCTGGTTAATTGATACTGTTGTTCTTCCTAGAAGAGCTGAAGAAGCAGTCTGTAAGATTTAATGGGAAAACAATTAGTATAGGTGGAAAACACTGGAGTAAGAGAGTGAGATTTAGAAAATAATAGGACAATATATTCAATATATTCTGAGTTAGCTCCACAGTAATACTCATGTATTGCTTTAGCTGGAAAATTGTGTACTGTGAACATGTAACAAGAGCATATTTCCAGTGTTACACTTGTAAATACAAAACTCTGCAAGGCAAAATTTTGGATATTTTTATTTTCTAACAATTCTTTGCTAGAATAAAGAAAATCACACTGATTTATGAAAAAGTTTTCATTGGAGTGAAGTATTAACATGGATCTCAGTAATACTGGGCTCCTAAAAAGACAGTAAAGGGTCCTGACCACTACAATTCTAGGGCTTCAGGAAAGAGTATTTTGATTACGAATCATGAAATAGAACAACAAAATAAAACCAGCTATGATATGCAAAACCTTCCATGCATCCATGGATTTGCATGTTTGTATGCTAAAAAACAAAACATTTAGCACAGTATCTAAAATTAACTTTAATAATCATCACCTTTGTCAACAGTATATGTTCTCAAGTTTGTATTTTCCTGTTAGTAAACCCTACCTGGCTAACACTGAATCATGAGTACCAGTCCATTGTTAATTTAGTAAGTACATAAAATGTTATTTCTAATAATATAATAAAAATAATCATAATTTTTATAATTTCTATTTTTCTTCAGTTCCAAGATTCAGTGTCTGAAGACAGAGGAGATGACAATTGTCTTCAAACCGCACCAATCTTAGAGACATTTGGTATACCATGATTGGGATCCCAGGATTAGAAATATACACATTTGGCTCTCCATCCCCATTTGTTCAATGTACATAGTGGCTCTAATAGGCAATACCCTATTAATATTCCTGATCGCCACAGAACAGAGTCTTCATGAACCAATGTACGTCTTCCTCTCCATGTTGGCCCTGGCTGATATCATTCTATCTACAGTGACCACACCAAAGGTTCTTGCCATCTTTTGGTTCCAAGCTGGAGGCATTTCTTTTGCCAGCTGTGTGTGTCTCAGATGTTTTTTCTGCACTTTATGTTTGTGACGGAGTCTGCCATACTGCTGGCTATGGCATTTGATCGTTATATAGCCATCTGCTTCCCACTAAGATATACTACTATTCTAACTCCTTCAGTAATCTGCAGAATGGGCATCGCATCTCTGACTAGAAGCTTTTTCATCTGTTTCCCTTTGGTCTTTCTAGTTTATCGACTCACCTATTGTGGGAGGAACATCATTCATCACTCATACTGTGAACACATGGGCATTGCTAGGTTGGCCTGTGACAGCATCAAAGTCAATATTTACTATGGAATGACTGTGCCTTTATTTTCCATAGGCCTAGACATTATGCTTATCATCATCTCCTACACCCTTATACTTCATACAGTATTTAGAATTCCTTCTCGAAATGCCCGACTCAAGGCTCTGGGTACATGTGGCTCCCATGTCTGTGTCATCCTTTTGTTCTATACACCTTCTCTCTTTACCTTTTTTGCTCATCGTTTTGGGGGCCACAGCATACCACGCCACATGCACATTCTTTTTGCTAACCTCTATGTGGTGGTACCCCCTACTCTCAACCCTATCATATATGGAGTGAAGACAAAACAAATTCAAGACAGGTTTTTCCAGATGTTTTCTTTCACTAAGGCATGTTTTTGATTTAATCATGTAAGCTTGATCTTAATGTTATTTATAGAAACATATAACTAAAGAGAACCTGAAGTTTTTCCTGAAATCATATGTCATGGTAGCATTAAGAATGAGAATGACAGTCATTTTGGAGTAAAAGGAACAATGTTGTGTTCTTAGTTGTCTGAGGATGGCTTAATTTCTGTTCCATATTCAAGTCATTTTTAATATTCTGCAGAGAACTAAAAATAGGATCCATACTCTCAGACAAAGCAATTGAAAGCAAAAAAATCCCATATCAACTTGTAAGATATTCATTCTATATTTTTGTATAAAATAGCAAAAGATAATATTATACTTCAAGGAAAGTTTAAGTTCCATATTAGCAGCATGGCTTAGACTCTGATCATTTATGTTCTGAGTTCAAGATGGGAATTTTAGATCTTGTTCAGTTATGGTCCTGTTACTCTTCCTGAGCTCTTGAATATTTATCTGCAATAAAATATATATGAAAAATAGATTATGAGTAATATATTCACGATTTGAAAGCTTAAATAAAATGAGATGCGTAAAAATCCCAAAAGTGCCAAGCATAATTGAAAATAATCTGTGTATTATTTTACTATAAATGGAAAACAAGTGTACATTGCATTTCATTAATATAAGTTTTCGCCGGGCGGTGGTGGCGCACGCCTTTAATCCCAGCACTTGGGAGCAGAGGCAGGCGGATTTCTGAGTTCGAGGCCAGCCTGGTCTACAGAGTGAGTTCCAGGACAGCCAGGGCTACACGAGAAACCCTGTCTCGAAAACAAAAAAAAAAAAAAAAAAAAAAAAAAAAAAAATACTAAGTTTTCCAGAAAGAAAGAAATTTTGTTTCTCTTCCTTTCTTAGACAATCCGAGATCATGCAACATTGAAATACTCAGAGTCAGAACAGTAGTAAAAAAGAGAGGGTTCAACCTCATTAGCACATATGTGACTTAACCTGTTGAAATTAATCAAATTTCTTTCTCCCTAAAAAAATGAGAAAAACCAGTTCCCGTCTTGGTCATTAAAGGTGCTAGTGCGGACTGCAGGATTACAACCCTTTTCATATTTACAATTAATAACAGTGATAACAAATATTCATTAGGAAGTAAATGTCATGATAGGATGTCAGGGCATAAAACAAATAAAGTGAATAAATATGGAGTCATCCCAAATAGTCACTTAAATAAGAACACAAGTGACTCTCTAATGTTTATACATACTCACAGCATTGAGGGTGAAGGTAAACTTAAGAATAATGTTATGAATGTCCTAGGTATACTTGTTAAAGATGCATCTTAAAACTGTGCTATTGTAGAATTGTCACAGAGAAGTTACAATTAAGCCCTTGTTCAGAAATAAAGCTTTAAAACTTTTACAGAGAAATGAGTAATGTTTGCATAAAATATAAAAAAGAAAAAAAAAAATATCATTTATATCATAGAAATGTTTAAGGAAAGACTTTACCAAAAATAAATTTAAAACTAAATATCAATATCTCATTTATTAGAAATTTATATTGCAATAACATTGTATTATTTTGTGATTATATAGGTAGCTATTCCTATTTTCTTCATGTAGTATAGTCTTAAATACAATTATTATCATGTTATATTAGTCTGTCAAACATCCAATTCACCCAATAAAATATCCAAGACTTTAGATTTCCTTACTATCACTATGTTGTATAAGTGTGTTTAGCTCTCTGATTGTAGTGTTTTATCAGTGACAGGAGTAGTTTAAGACTTTCTTTTTGCAGAAGCATTAACAGAGTGTTATGGTGGTTGTTTGATAATATCTAACTCTAGGTAGCAGTTATCAATGGACAAGAATGCAATTCATAATTTACAATTTCAAAATTCACATGTCCATATTCAAAACTAACAACAACTCTACAGATGGAATGTACCTATTAATGTCTATCAATAAAGTTCACAACTACTTAGAAATTAGAAAGAATAGAATTTTTCTGATCACACCATTGCTGTGAGTTTAAGACATAAGCATTGAGAGTGTATGTGTGGAGAAAACAGACTACACCAAAGGGATGTGTGCAACATTATCTCAATTCTGAGAATGTTTAATTCTTTGTATTTGTATGAGCAAATAACTAGAGAGTCAAGACATTAAACACTCCATACTATGAGAGAAATTGCAACACTATCTGGCCTCTTTTTAATCTTTTTGTCAAATAAGTCATGTATGGGTTGTTGCCTTTGATCAGAGTTTTTGTGAGTTTGTCCAACATTTTGTCTGAAAATGATGCTATCCTCACACTACACATTCAATGTGCCTTTGGTTTTCAGTTAATTTGTTCAATTGCTTGACTGTTTGCTTTAATTAAAGTATCTTTGGGACTATAAACACTTTCTTGTCCTTCCTCAACTCCACTGAGTCTTGAATCCCTTGGCAGTGTAAAAGCTATATGGCCAGTCCTGGGGTGAGTCCTGGGTGCCTAGATTAAAGAGATACAACCTATCTCACAGAACTCAGCATTACAGCATAGAGGAGGTAATGACATTCAGTTGGAGAGTTGATGGTTGCTGTCTTCATAGGATATTTCTGATATCTTAGATTAAGAGCATCCTAATTCAAATTAGAGATACTATGGGTCTGTCACCTCATGCCTTTTCATAACACTTGACCATGAGAGCTGTTCTAATAATCCAAGGTTGGGAAGAGAAGTCTATCTTTGACTATTGAAGTTATATATACTATCAATGGATGTAGTTTAACAGAGGTCAGACAATATGCTTTGATTCAATTAAAGCATCATTGAAAATGCTTAATACCATTTCAAACAGATGGTTTTTGATGAGGGATAATTAGCTAAGAATGTTGTGTAAAATTTCCAATATGTATGCAAACAAACATAAGGTTATTGATAACTCCATCAGTACTCAATTGCTGGATAGGTATCCCTGTGAGGAAAAATACCTTGTTTGAGATTCCAAGCTCCCTACCCCAGTTTTCTGTGTGCTTTTGTTTATTACTTTCAGTTCTCTAATTTACCAGGCCCCCCCTTAAAAATAAAGTACAGCAGAAGCTTGCCTCACTAGTTTAAGACAGTAAACTTTTATTTTAAGAAATAAAAACACAGAAGGGACCTTAATGTGGTGAGTGAGGAAGCCTGAGTTCCAGCAAAAAAGAGGCCTGGAATTACCAAAATTTCTCTTCACTTTTCTGCATTTGCATTGTAAGTTTTGGAGATAGCATAGTTTTGATGCATGTTAAAAGTAAAATGAGATGTAAAACAGAAGCAAGTGCTTTGAAGTGATATCATTAGAAAGAGGATGAAAAGTTAAATATCTACATTTAAGTAACCAATCCATGCACAATATGATTCACAGTATAATACGGATTTGTTAATTCTTGTTTATGGCTTCTCCTGGCTAGTTGCAGAATCAGTAGAATCCAAAGCCTTTCGTGGACTATTTTCTTCATCAGGGTAAACACTGATTATTAGGTAGAAAAATGAAATGATGTGCATTACAGTATATTGGTGATTCCCAGGTCAGGGCTTAATGAATGGGATGAAAAATGGAGCCCAAATAAGTAGTGTGAGTATCACGCCATCTCTGCTTCATAACCACTGGTTATCTAAGACATTCTCTATGATAAAATGCCATATGTCCCCTGGAGATATATGTCACGCCCAGCTCCGCCGAATAAGCAGACGCGGCAACACAGGATTCTTCCGACAGCACTCTTTATTGTTCAGCTCTGTTCCAAGATGGAGAAGGACACGAGCTCGGAGAGCTCGTCACTTATATAGGGCTTGGTGAGGCGTGTGCGTCTCCTATTGGTGCTTTAGCAAGGACCAATCAGACGAAAGCAGCTTGCATCACTCTGTGGACAACTGCGCATGCGTCAACTCTCGAGAAGAACCAGGAAGTAGGAAACCGGCGCCATCTTCTAATGGCGGAGCGGCTCCCGACATCTCCCCCTTTACTTTATAATAAAATGTCAAACGGATGCACCACTACGTCACTGATCAGCCAAAAGCTTCCTCAACTTCCGGCGTTCGAAGTGATCGTGTGGGCGAGACTCTGTACACCTTAATCCCGTGCAATGGGAACACGAGCCCTGGGAGATGTACAGATCCGCTCGACCGCACTCTGGTGCAATGGGAACCTGAGCCCTCAGAGATGTCTGGTCAGAGCAGAGTCTCAATGTCTGAGCATATTAAGCCAAGCTTGGGGGGATGCTCCCTGTTCTACCGCAAGTAATGCCTGCGCGATGACCACTTTGTCATGTCGCTGTTGTCTTTTTAGTTTGCTAAGCATCCAAAGAGAGAGCACTAGCCCACCAGCCAATAGTATACCAAATAATCCTACTCCTACCCACTCCTTAAAATAGGAGAAGGCTGAGGTTATCCAGGTGGAAAATCCTTGGGTGAAGGATATATCTAGACGGGTGGAATTAATTTGAATAATAGCCAATCGTAACCTTTTCAATGGTATCATCAAATTCTGTAGACCAGTTATATTGTAATAAATGAGAAAGTTCCTTAGAGAGGTTGGCTGCCCTAGTAAAGTTTTCATATTGGACGGAAGTAACACACAAGCCGGGGTATTTCATTTCACACCCCAACTGAGCCAATTGCCACAATATATCTACCTGTTCTTGAACCAGATCTATACGTTGATTAACTATCATCAAGCCACCTTTCAATTGGGTATTTAAGGAGGCTTGTGTATCGATAGCTTGAGTAAGGGAAGATGACAAATTATTTAAGGTATTAACAGTGGCCACTTGTCCTGACAGGGCCAATGAGGAAACAGTCAAGGAGGCAGCAACTGCAGAGGTAGCTATGATGGCCACGATAGCAGCCGTGATACCAAAATCGCGTTTTTGTCTAAACAAGGTTAATGAACTATCAGTCTGCACAGGAATGGGAACAAAACGGGGCATGCGAGTGACAGTGGCAGTCTCAAAGCTAGAGGCATTCCAACACAAGGTATAAAAACAATCAGTAGAATTACAAACTACCCATATAAAAGGGGGCCATAAACAAACGGGGTGGGTGCCACCGTTTTAAGATCATTATAGAGAGCACCTTTCAAATCATCTGAGGCAATATCGTCTGTTATAGTAGCCTGGCCCACAGCTCCACCCAGTATCATCGACAGGGAGTGATATCTGAACAACTGCCATTGATGCCACATAATAGCCAAGCATCAAAGGGATTGATATCATATCTAAAGGGATCCATCTCGGTAAAATTTCCATATCCTTCAAGGGGTGAAAAGGTAAAAAAATCCTTTTGGGAGCGTGTGAGCTCTTCGACTCTGACACCCTGTCCATGGAAGTATGCTGGCAGGATCTGACCGACTCCGACACAAAAAGGAGCATATTGTGGTTGATGTTTCCACGGATGTCCATCAGATCTCGACTCAGTCCTAGAATCTAGATAGGGCCACCATCCAAAAAGGACGTAGCAATGGCTGTAAATATCGGATACTTCCCTCTCAGTACTCCTAGATGTGCATAGGAATAATTTCCACAGGGAATACAAGGGTCTTATTAACAGTCTCAGTAGCAGTAAAACAAAGACTGCCGTTAATCTTCCAAGTGTCATTGGTAGGGACTTTGGCCAAATTTGTGTCCATAGGTAAATATGGTAAACCCAAGGTCTCATTGGTGGTGAAGAATCTGGGGAACACTTGCGCGTTATGCATGATCGGCATAGGTCTCGGGAACATTGTCATAATTCCCCATCTCAGCTGCGGTTGTGGTGGTGGGTGTGTGGTCGCACATAACAGCGTCAGACTCAGCAGCCACAGGATCAGGCTCAGGGGGCTTCCCATCTTGTTTTACCAGCCGGGTCAATTGTGCCGGGACCCAAATCGGATTGTCTTGATCCTGCGGGAAAACACAAATAGCTCCCCTGGATCTTATAAGAACGGGATCCGGGCCTTTCCATATATTATTAATGACATCTTTCCATCTAACCTCCTCTCGCAAAGAACTGGGGGAGGCATGTCTGTCTGCTGCGGATTTGCCAGCAGAATCCAAATTTAAAAAATTTAAGGTAAATAAGGCCAGGGAGGTGGAGATCTTAGGTCCTTTGCCAGGGCCTATCCCCCCTTTCTGTTTTTGTAACATCACTTTGAGGGTGCCATTGGCACGCTCCACAATGCCTTGTGCTTGTGGATTATATGGCAGTCCAGTGATATGGCGCACACCCATACGCAGACAAAATTGTTGAAAAGTCTTGGACGTATAGGCTGGCCCATTATCTGTCTTTAACTGTTGGGGTTTTCCCCAGGCTGCCCATGCTTCTAGGCAGTGGGTGATCACATTGGCCACCTTTTCTCCTGAGAGAGGCGTGGCATGAATGATGCCAGAACAAGTATCTACCGATACATGAACATATTTTAACTTTCCAAATGATGGAAAATGAGTAACATCCATTTGCCAGATGTGTAGTGGTAGAAGTCCTCGAGGATTAACTCCCAAGGACACAGAAGGTCTAAAATCTGCACAATCTGTGCATTTAAGAACAATATCTCGAGCTTGAGCACGAGATAAATTAAATTTGATTTTAAGAGTGTTTGCTGGCACATGATACAGCTGGTGAAATTGTGTGGCTAGCTGAACAGGATCTTGACTCAGCATGATCTGCCTGGTGGCTTTATCTGCTAGCTCATTAGCAGCAGCCATAGGTCCAGGTAATAGAGAGTGTGCTCGTATATGAACAATGCAGAAGGGATGTATCCTACCTCTAATGATATGTTGAATCTCAGAAAACAGGTGGGCTACAGTACTTTTAGACTGAATGACACCCACCGTCTCCAATATTTGAACTGCTTTCACTACATAATGGGAATCTGAAATTATATTTAGGGGTTGATCAAATCGTTTTAAAACCACTGCAATCATTGCACATTCTACCAATTGGGGAGAGGTGTAATCAAAAGGAATTTTAACAACTTCACCTTCCACAACGTAACTTCCTATTCCAGTATTAGAGCCATCGGTATATACGTCTGTTGCATTTTCAATGGGTTCAACTTTGGTTATGGTTGGAAAAATAATAGCATTGTTTAAGACAAATTGTAACAAAGGGTGTTTTGGAAAATGATTATCAATGGTGCCCGAATATGAGCATCTTAAAATGGCCCAAACATCAATAGTAGAACACAGCACTTGTACCTGATGTGCTGTATATGGAACAATAAGAGAATCTGGGGGAACACCAAAATGAGTTATAGCTTGTTGGATACCTCTTAGGGCCAGGTCTCCAACTGTAGAAGGGTAATGGCTCAACACTTTTCCTGGAGAAGTGTGGGGATGTATCCAAAGCAATGGACCATTTTGCCACAACACAGCAGTAGGCTGTTGTGGGGAAGGAATAATACATAACTGGTAGGGAGCATTTAAATCAAAGCGAACAAGCATAGCATTCTTCAAAGACTCTTCTACCATATCTAATACTTTAGCTGCCTCGGGAGTCATCGCAGTGGCTGACATTCTTTCTATTAAACTTGTAGTATAAGCTGCGCTAACTCCGTAAGTTTGTACTGCTTCTACCACAGCTTTAAGAGACTTTAAGTCTAATGCTTGATATTGTCTCGCACCATTTTCCTCCCACACAGGAAATGCTCTCGAGATCTTTTTCCTCTCTTTCTCTGATATATAGGAAGTGGATGTTGGTAGCCAAGTTGGCTTCCTCTCCGACCTGGCTGTTTCCGCCCTTCCCTCAAGGGGGGGGGGGGGTGAAGGGCGGTACCCCGGAGCACATGGAGGATCTGGTCTATACCGCTCCGCCTCATATTTTGCGGCTTCCTCCTCTAATTCTGCCTGCTCTTCGGGGTCTAGATCTCCCAACATCGAGTCATCATCGTCAGAGGACGTCTCCCCTTCGGAGGATAACTCGGCCCTGGGTTCTCGAAATTGCGCCAAACTTGGATATATTTTTGGCGGTTTCTCCTCTTTTTCTTCTCCAACTGGCCTCAAACTCTGCCTTGTTTTACTAACCCTATCTTTTACCGTCTTCTTCTGAGATCTCTCTTTCCCTTCTAAACTCTTTTTCTTTTCTGCTTCTGATAGACTGTCTTGGTGGTCATCTAAAAGTCTCTGCCCTTCTTTAACTTCTTTCTCACATCTCTCGTCTGAAATGCAGGATTTAATCAGTTTGAATAATGGCCAAGTACCCGGCCGCAGCTTCCCTTTCTCTTTCTCATTTGCCAGATCCCTTCCTAATTTTGTCCAAGACCCCATAGTCAAGGACCCAGATGTAATAAACCAAGGAGCGATCCTATCTACCTCCTTCAAGAAACTTATGATAACCTTTTCTGGAACCTTTAAATGTCTCCCTCGAAGCAGCGCCCGCACCGCTTCAGACATAGGCTTCAGTTGTTGGTTTCCCATACTTCCTTTATCTACAGGAGCGGGAATGCCTGCTCAGTTATCTACCTGAGACTTACAGCCGGCTATTCGATGTTACAGAAAGGGTACGTACAGATCTTGTCACGCTTCCCACAATTCAGACAAAAGCAGCAAAACAAGCCGAAAATGAAAGCGAGCAATATAATCAGAATGACCCACACAAAACTAATCATACCTTGCAGAAAAGCGCCTAGGCTCTTCACGCCGTCAGTTCTGAACCCTCTCCAGACGAGCAGTCCGGGTCCTTCGAGTCGTTCCTTCGCCCGGGGTTCGGCCGTTCCCGGGTTTCCGGCACCACTTTGTCACGCCCAGCTCCGCCAATAAGCAGACGCGGCAACACAGGATTCTTCCGACAGCACTCTTTATTGTTCAGCTCTGTTCCAAGATGGAGAAGGACACGAGCTCAGAGAGCTCGTCACTTATATAGGGCTTGGTGAGGCGTGTGCGTCTCCTATTGGTGCTTTAGCAAGGACCAATCAGACGAAAGCAGCTTGCATCACTCTGTGGACAACTGCGCATGCGTCAACTCTCGAGAAGAACCAGGAAGTAGGAAACCGGCGCCATCTTCTAATGGCGGAGCGGCTCCCGACAGATATATTTTAATATGAATACACATTTAGAAATGTAATACTCTGAGAATAAATTATAAAGGTGGGCACAAGACATGAAAGTATGATTGCAGAAACTTGGCTGTGGACCAACAAAAGGAACAGATTAGAAAGCTCAAGACCTGGAATTATGTACCTCAGTATCATCAAAAATTAGGAAAAGTGCTATATAAGCAAACCCGTTTTCTCATGTGTGTTTCTACCATCTTGCAGAGTCATTTACCACCCAGTACATCCTTTAACCACAAGAAAGCTGTGCTTCTCCTGTGATGAGACCCATTGTCTTTATCCTGAACTGTTCCTGGATCCTCAAGAGAACAACTATCCAAGTGAGAAATCTGCTGGCTCTTAGGTGAACTTGTACAATCTCTCTCTTTGTTGAAATGTCCTTAGTTCTACTAAAATAAAATCCTTAAAGTTCTTGTGCATGCATGCAAACCCCAATCATCTCAGTATTTGGAAAGCCAAGAAAGGAAGATTGATTCAAGGCAGTTTTGGGCCTCAGAAAAGACATCCTTCTGTATCATGTCTTCTAGGATCCTTTACAACAAATAGATGAAAATTTACTGACATGTGCTTTTACTGCACAACACTTTTAAAATCAATTTTATCTTTTTTTCAGAAGCTATATTATTTTAAAAACATTTTGAAGTTAGTATTTGCTTTTGTTGTATTAATAGACAGGATCAAATATAAATTTTTTTGAAATCTTCCACATGATTCATTGTAATATTATGAATTTTGTTTCATCTCAACAAAAGAAGTACAAAAAGCACTTTTATTGAATTTCTTTTATCATGATAGAATTTTAATTCTATAGGTGTCTAATTGTATTGTTCCTTCAATTCATGATTATCTCATTCCTCTGGCCTAAACTAAGAGAAAATTTTCTGATATTCATTTATTACCCCCAGTTATGTTTTGCTATACTTGAGTGATGATCCTTTTGACAGCTACCTCTCTGGTAAATTTCTGCTGTTCACAATCTTGCATGACCAACACTTGTCAACAGAAAATGACTTGTCTTTTATTAATTCTTTTGAATTTTTCTCATAGCGACTTAATATAATTTTTATTTCAACTCTTATTCAATATAACAATAATGATGACATTGATTAATGATAGTGATAATAATACTAGTATCAAGGAAACATTGTGTCATCAAGTAAAATTATCATATCAATATTAAAATAAGAACACATAGTAGAATGGACAGACATTTGAAAAACATGGATTGTGGGATATATGGTACAAATATAATATTAGCAAGTGAGAAAGACAAGGTGTGCTGAGTTAGAATATGGTTAATGAAATGTTAGGAGAAACACACACAGATTACCATCATGAAATACAAAAGCATAGTTGTGAAATCAAAATTCTAAGCTAATGTGGCATTGTACACAGTGAAGTATGCCTATAGTCTTGGTTTTCTTTTATTCATTACAAATTGATAAAATAATAAAAAGGAACAAACTCCTTGATGATGTGTTGCACATTAAAGTATGGGAGTTTGGTTGTCATTGACTCAATAATATTCCTATCCGAAAGATTAATCTGGGATATCAGGATGGCAAAGTGGTCTAAGGCAATAGTCTCAAGCTCATCTTTCCAAAGACCACAAAAGTATCCTGACTATATCTCAAAAATTCCAGAAAAGAGAAATGTGATAAACATTAGAAATCATCAATCAAGCAAAAGCATTTTACAGACTTTCATTTTGATGCTAGCCTAGTACTTTTGAGAACAGTTTCTAGAATCCATGTCAAATGAATTTATGTTTTGCACAATTATTATAGTTTTCATCATTGCCATTATTACAAGTGTCATAAAACTTGTGTTTATTTTCCTGTTCATAAAATGTTTCTGTTTTGTTACTTATATATTATGATTCATTGAAACATCATAGCCTATTTCATTATTTTCTTTTTTAATAATTCTTTCTCAAGTAATTTATGAATTGCTTTTTCAAGAAATTAAGCCAACGATAACGATGATTCATGATTTTTTCCATCACCATTCCCAGTATCAGAAAAGAGAGTAAAAGATGACATCATCAACATTTTCAAATCACACCAATCTCAGAGACATCTGGTATACCATGATTGGGATCCCAGGACTAGAAGATGCACACATTTGGCTCTCCATCCCCATCTTTTCTATGTATATAGTGGCTGTTGTAGGAAATGCATTCCTAATACTGCTGATCTCCACTGAACATAGTCTTCATGAACCCATGTACTTTTTCCTATCCATGTTGGCCCTGGCTGATATCTTCTTATCCACTGTGACCATTCCAAAAGTATTAGCAATCTTCTGGTTCCAAGCTGGAGGCATTTCTTTTGCTAGCTGTGTGTCTCAGATGTTTTTCCTCCACTTCATTTTTTGCGACAGAGTCTGGTATACTGCTCTCCATGGCATTTGACCGTTATGTGGCTATCTGCTATCCACTAAGATACACCACCATTCTAACCCCATCTGTCATCATCAAAATGGGCATTGCATCTGTGACTAGAAGCTTCTTCATCTGCTTCCCCTGATCTTTCTTGTTTATAGGCTCACCTATTGTGGGAGGAACATCATTCATCACTCATACTGTGAACACATGGGCATTGCCAGGTTGGCCTGTGACAGCATCAAAGTCAATATTTACTATGGATTAGTTGTGGCTTTATTTTCCATATGTCTAGATGTAGTACTTATTATTGTCTCATATGTTCTCATACTTTGTGCTGTGTATAAAATACCTTCCCAAAATGCCAGGCTAAAGACTCTGAGTACATGTGGCTCCCATGTCTGTGTCATCCTGTTGTTTTATACACCAGTTTTCTTTTCTTCCCTTGCTCACCGTTTTGGAGGTGACAGCATACCATTGCATGTTCACATCCTCCTTGCAAACCTCTATGTGGTTCTACCACCCTTCCTCAACCCCATAATTTATGGAGTAAAGACCAAGCAAATTCAGGAGAGAGTTGTTCAGTTTTTTTCTTTAAACAAAGTAATTCGTTGATGTACTACAAGCCATGTTGACATAAAACAGTTTAAGTTAACAGTTTTTACACAAAAACTTAAAAAGTAAAGAGCACTTGAAGATATTGTGGAAATATTTTGATAACTTAATAAAAAATTACAAATTTTAGTAAAGTAGTCAATGTTAAATTCTGATAGATTATGTGTCTTTGGTTCAAGTCAGTATTATTATTGTTTACTATGATCAAATAATGAATAATGATAAATTATATGGAATGCATTAAAGTCAAAATATTTTATCACACCTGTTTACATCACCATTTATTATATTTTCCTTTATATAATTGTTCAAATATGTAATTGTTATATGTGTTTTAGTTATCTTCTCTCAGTTTCTCTATTGTACAATAATGCAAAGTACATAGATAGTGAATTTTTCAATTAGTTTGGTCTAGCCAATTATGATATGCATTTCCTTACAGAGCCATTAACCCTGATCAACAAATGTCAAAGAAATTTTAATTTTTTAAAATTTTTTATTATTTTGGTTTTTCGAGACAGGGTTTCTCTGTGTAGCTCTGGCTGTCCTGGAACTCACTCTGTAGACCAGGCTGGCCTTGAACTCAGAAATCCGCCTGCCTCTGCCTCCCAAGTGCTGGGATTAAAGGCATGTGCCACCACTGCCTGGCATAAAAGAAATTTTAAGACAAAACTATTTTAATATCATAAATTTCATATCATTAAAATTAATTTCTTACATAATTGCCATCAATGCAACCAAGTAAATTATCAAATCAAGCAAAAATGATATATTTGACATGACATTATATTATGAGACTTTAGCAAACATATGAATACTTTCTATTGGTCTTTACAATATAATACATGGCATCATACCTTGTGTTACCCATCTTAACTTACCTAAGGTATTAGTGAGGAACTTTGAAATGATATATTAACAGAAATGCTTAAATTTTGTTACAAATTTTTGTTAATAAACTTGATATATATGATTTAAATTTTGTTTAAAATGCTCACAGTGAAGAAGAGAAATTAACCTTACAATAATTGTTTCAGTTTCACATGCCTATTGATCATTTTGGTCTAAATGTTTCCCTGAGACATTGGTTTTGTTTTCAGTATTTTTTTAATTTACTTATTTTATTTAAATTAGTACACTGTAACTATCTTCAGACACACCAGAAGAGGGATCAGATCCCACTACAGATGGTTGTGATTGCTGGGAATTGAACTCGGGTCCTCTGGAAGAGTAGTCAGTGTTCTTAACTGCTAAGCCATCTCTCCAGCCCCGACCCCCAGAATTTTCTTGAATATCCATGTTAGTGTAGTTTCAGATAGATGGCCAGGGCTAGAGAGATGATTCATTCCCAGCACCCATGTTAAATGGTTTAAAGCTGTCTGTAACACCAAGAGGCGTTATGTATATACACATTGGAATAAGCACACACATCCACATCCACATCCACATCCACATCCACATCCACTCCACATCCACATAAGTAAAGATAAAATCGAATCAATCTGGTTTAAAAATGAATGATTCTGTTTACAGAAACAGGCTTCAGCAACAGACATTTTTAACAACTATGGACCTTCAGAACAGTTGAATTGGCAAAGAGACAAAACAAAAGGAGTGGCTCTGATTCCAGGTGCAGGAATGAGTTGACAGCCAATGACTGAATGGTTTAGTCAGAACCCACACAAAGAGAATGTAGCAGTCTCTGTGTGGGCATCTCTGTGTGTGTGTGTGTGTGTGTGTGTGTGTGTGTGTGTGTGTGTGTTGTGTGTGTGTGTATGTGCGCACATGTTTGTGGGAGGGTGTGAGTATGTTTGTCTTTGTGTGTGTGTGTGAGTGTGTGCATGTGTGTATGTATGTCTGTTTTCATCTTTTGTTTTTGTTTGCTTTTTTACTTCTCATTTTCAAGATGAAGAAAATAAACCCTGATAAGTCATCATGAAATATAACAGTCACATTCTGGACCTAAATGATGGGCTTCTACAGACTGTGGTGACTCTATATCATATGTTTTCATGGATTAGGAATCTATCACACATATGTCATGAAACTTAAAATTATGTTGTGTGTCATTCATAGCAAAAAGAAACTAGGAAAATTAATTTGAAAAATGGCAACTGTTTTTAAAGGATGAAACAGTGAACTTAGTACAGGTAACTATGTCAAAATTATACAGAAAATAAAATTAGACAAAGTAAAAATGATGAACAGAGGGAATGGAGAGATGGCTCAGTGGTTAAGGGCACTGGCTGCTCTTCCAGAGGTTGCAGTTCCCAGCAACCACATGGTGGCTCACAACTATCTATAATGTGACCAGATGCCTTTTTCTGTGTGTCTGAAGACAGTGAAAGTATACTCACATATATAAAATAAACAAATGATTTTTTTAAAGTGATGAATCAAGAATCCTGTGACTTTGAATAATTTTATTTAGTAAAATAAATATATCACTTATCAGAACATATAGTTTCTAGGATATAATGTGGACTTATGAGTAAGGATTACATTAGGAAGAGTCAAAACTCTGCTTCTATTTTAAAACCTATTTTAAAGTAGACTTTTGTTATAGGAAGGTTTATTATTATAAAATAGGAAGCTATTATATCTTTCTATTTATTTTTAATTGCAAACATGTGTATTAAACACTAATATTAGCGACTGTGAAATTATGAACACTCTATAACTGTTAATAATCACTTACGGTGATACAGTAGTAAATGCATTTAACTTTCAATTGTTCTGGCTCATGTTGGACTCAGCAGTTGTTTTACAAGCTGTACATTTGATGGAAGTTTTACACATGTCACAAATGACTTAGAAGTACTAGTCATGTTGTGAATCTGGGAGAAGAACCTCCAATCGTCACCTCATTAAACCAGCATAATCACTGAATGTTTCCTCATATTTACAAATAAGTATAATTTTTACTATCCATCAAGGAAATTAATCTTAGGGACAAACAGTGATTACCACAGAAAACCAATTATAGGGAGGAATTGTGGATCTCAGCGCCCATAAATACAACTGCAAAACAGCTCCTGCACCTAAGGGTCAGTGAACATTGCAGAAAATGGGGCAGAAAGCTTGTCAAAGCAAAAGGATAAGTGAGTTTACTGTGAGACATTATCTCTTAGTAATGACAGAAACCACACACATTATCTCACCAAATCATTGTCCAAACATGAACTAAACATGGCCAACAGCAATCACCATGCTAAAGTGGATGAGGGAAAGCTCATGAGGTCTCATCCTCATGAAGAAGTAAAGGCTGAGAGAAGGAAAAAATCATACTTCCCAGGGAAGAGCACAGTAACTCTTATCCAATATCAAATGTTTAGCCCTGAAAATGTACATACAAGTAACATTTCAGAAAGTGGGTGAGTTGTATTTAGGAATCTGTATGTAAGCACAGACACAGACATGCGTGTAAAATTACTGAAAAAATAGGCCATCAATTTGAAAAACAGCAAGGTGGAATATATGAAATAGTTTGAAGGGAAGAAAGGGAAAATTATATAATTATATTGTAACCTCAAAACCAAAATAAATAATGAAGATTGCTTAGCTTTACTTTAAAAATAAGAATTGTTGAGATTATTAAAGCACCATAATCATACGCTGCTGACTGAGAGCAGATGTTGGAGCTGATTCACATTCCCTGTACGTGTTCATTGTAAGTGTATTTTGATCTTTGAATGTAATTAGATTTTCTTTGCTTTCTCTAGAAACCGGGTGTTTTTAATTTCTACTACAGTAAAAGCTGGAACTGGGATAATGACGTAGAAAACTCTTGAAGACAGAAAGGAAAGAAACCCAGCAGAATCTTTCTATCATGAAAAGAGGAAAAGAGACACAGGCACCGAAAGGTAATGGAGACCGTATATTCAGTTTCTCAGACTCGGCTGGACATTTATTGTCATTGTTCAAATTGTTGAACTATAAGCCGGGCGGTGGTGGCGCACGCCTTTAATCCCAGCACTTGGGAGGCAGAGGCAGGAGGATTTCTGAGTTCGAGGCCAGCCTGGTCTACAGAGTGAGTTCCAGGACAGCCCGGGCTACACAGAGAAACCCTGTCTCAAAAAACACAAAAAAAAAAAAAAAAAAAAAAAATTGTTGAACTATGAGAAGATAGATCTCCAGTGTGTATCAATGATACAAATGGCAATATACCATTTTCTGCTTGACTATCTGAATAAAAGCCCCTGACACACCATATCAACCATGGCAGAGACAATAGAGTGCTGATGCCCATGTAGCATCACTAGTGTGAGAAAGGATGAAAGAGGCCTGCATTTCTTCTCTTCTTCTAAAGTATAGGAGGCCTCAGAGTTCCTCATCCCACTGCTAGAAATTCACAAACCTTGGCGACTTCCTACTCCTGAACTTGCCAAGCTCTGAAGGCTTTGGATAGGTAAGTATTTATGCAATATTCCTGATATAGATGTCATCGTCTGCAAAGGGGGACAAAGTAGGCTTCAAAGCTTAAGGACTCTGGCTAAAGGCTACAAATGAGTCACTGAATAGAGAAGAAAAAGGTCTATTATGGTTCAACAAAAGCCAGAGAAGCATTCTATCACAGAGGAAAGAAATAAGGTGTAAATGTCAACTAGATAATCTGTGGGCAACACCAAAGTTAAGATGCAGGCTTCCCTGGTCCTTTCACAGGATTCTAGATATAAACCACCTTTTATGTTTGTGCTTATAACAAGAGATGCACGTAGCTGTGAACTAAAGAGACCTGTGAAGGAAATGGATACTTTAGTATAGATTATCAACTTCCAGTGAGCATAAAGGTTGTTTAATTAATTTAGATTATACAAGCCAAGATAACCTATAAGTTTAAAGCATGGCTGAGTCTTAGAGGAAAGGTTGGGGTTTTAAACATATTCTATATAAAGAGAATATTGAAGAAGAGTTAGCACTAAAAAAACAAGTAATAAACAGAAAGTTTTCAGCAGCAAACTTCAGATAATAAAGTAAAAATATTACCACAAAAGAATTGGTTGTATTATAATAATGACTCAAAAATAATGATCTCAACGTTCTTGAAAACTTTAAATTCTTAACTTGTAACATGAAGAATATTAAAATAAAGTACAAGAGTCATAAAAAATTAAGTATGCAGTAAAAATAAAAGAGCAACTGTAGCAAGAATGTAATTTTATTCTTTTGTGAGTCTCTTTTCATTCATAATAGTAAAGATATAAATATTTAAAAACAGAGCTGTTAGTAAGTGTGTGTCATAACTAACTGAAGATCATTACTGTAAGTGAAATAAAGGATGCCAAAAAATTAAACTGATACTATGTATTTTATATGACCTTATTAACACCAAAACTATATGACAGAAATAAGCTTATGCTGTGAATTTGAGTGAGTGCAATAACATATAGCAAACACTGAAATATAGACAAAATATTCATCATCTTGGCTATGACAATAGATTCATGATAATAAATAGTCTCCTAAACGTATTCCTCCTTTCTCATCAAATTATATATGTACATCTTATAGTAATCAGGTTATTTGTAGCTATACTTCAATAATCCTTCTTGAACTTAGTGAGTAAATGTTGTACATGACATTTTATATTTTTTGTGAATTATATAAATATTTTAAAGAAAATTACATTAACAAAGAGATGGTACATGTCTTATCATATGTAGCTCATTTTTATGTTTTTGTTTCCTGCTTCTTGTTCAATGTTTTATAACATTCAACAAATACTAGACCAGTTTGAACTAAAAGAAACACAATGGAGGCAGGAAAGCATAGTCACTGAAAATAAATGAAGCAGAAAGTATATTCAAATCTCATTATAAAATGCATGTTAAAAATTTGAGAGATCATTCATTGACTGGGTGAAGATTAATGACACAATAAAGAATAATATCTACCTCAGAATTTTTATGGAGATATTAAGTTAGAAAATTATAGTCATAGGAATGTTTTGCCTGTCACTGGAGAGTTAAGTGAGAGAAAATACAAACCAACAATATTTCTATATGATTTGAATGGTCAACATATGGTAGCCATTATTAGCATTGTCACAAGTGTCTCTGTTACCCTCCATAGTGTGGGGACTTGGGAAGCTGTGGGATGCTGGTCAACACAGAACTGAGATTACTTTTTTTTTGTTGTTTATTTAACTACTGTTAAATGACTAAACAGTCCAATATCATAGGCTTCTTATTTCTTACATTACAAGTGGCTGAACCAATTGGCAGAACTTTCTGAATACCATAAATAAGTTGTTTAGATGAACAAAATAGATTGAGATAATGATCAATAGTAATTATCAAAAGCTTTAAAACCAAAGATATCAGCTTCATAATGGATAAAAGAAGAAATATACATATTCAATTAGCCACAAAAGTTATAGATTTATATTTTTGAAACTATAGAGAAAGATTTTATGAATATATAAATCAATTTCATAAAGAAAGTAGGAAATGATGTTTATTTAAAATTAAAAAAAAATTAAAATCAGGTTTAAAAGATGATTCTGAGTACACTACATTTTATTTTCATAGTCCAGTTTGTGACATTAAATACAGTGCTATAAAAGTCAATTTCAACGTCTTAAAATGACTATAAGAAAAGGAGAGAATTTACAACATGGAAAGCATCATTAAACACTAGCTAGTACACCTAGTTACAGTTACTTACTGAATTTCACCTTCTGTAAACTGTATGTTGACCTTCAAATATATTCACAGAAGATCTAAGGTTTTAGGTTCCCTTCAAGAACAGTCTCTGGATTCTCACTCGTATCTGTTGAGTCTTGATACTGTATATAATGGGGTTCATCAAAGGTGGGAAAAGAATATAGACGTTGCCCATGAGGACATGAACCAATGGTGAGAGATGCTTCCCAAAGCGGTGAACCATGGTCAGACCAATGATGGGGATGTAGAAAACCAAAACAGCAGAGATGTGAGATACACATGTTTGCAAAGACTTAATTCTCTCTTCTCGGGATGCAATGGATAGAACTGTGTGCAGGATCATAATATATGACATTAATATGAGCACTGAATCTAGCAACAGGTTGCTAATCACCAGAGCTAGACCATAGATGCTATTGAAGCGGATATCTCCACAGGCCATTCTAATTAAGTCTTGGTGCAGGCAGAAAGAGTGGAGAGAAAATGAGGTCTGCAGTAATTTAAGAACTTCAGGCGGATAATGACTGGAGGAATGAGCATAGAACTCCTACACAAGATGGCTACTCCGATTTTCATGATTCTGTCATTGGTTAAGATGGAGGAATAGCGTAGAGGGTTGCAAATGGCAATGTAGCGATCAAAGGACATGGCTAGGAGAACAGAGGACTCCATGAAAGACAAACCATGAATGAAGTAAGACTGTGCAATGCAGGCATCCAGGCTGATCTCTTGAAGGAAGCCCCAAAGGATCCCCAGCACCGTGTGCACCGTGGACAGCCCCATGCACAGGTCTGTGAGGGCTAACATGGCCAGGAAATAGAACATGGGCTGGTGCAGGCTCGGCTCAGTGCGAATCACATGAAGTATCATGCAATTTCCCAGGAACACTGTCACATAGATTATGGAGAATGGGACTGATAGCCAGAAGTAATAAATCTCTAAACCAGGGAAACCAGTTAGAGCAAACCTGGAACTAGTAAAGTTTGTGACATAGAGAACAGACATTGTTAGAGGATTGAAAATACCTTTGGAAAGATTATTGGATGTAATTTTTCAATGCTATAATTTCTAAGAATGTATACCTGATTTTCAGGAGAAAATAATATATAGTACAATTTTCATAACTAGCAAGATACAAACATGGTCCTTCGATGTAATCATGGTGAAAATCTGTTGTCTCGACACAGACCTATCAGTACTAGTATTGAGGGATGCCAGAATATCTGTGAGTTTTATGCAGGATCAGTAATACCCATGGGCTTACGGGATTTAGCTTATATAACAGTCTTCTAGGAATCTGCCCAGTCCCAAAGAAAATAGTGTTCAGTCACTCACTTGTTATGACTCTCAAGAGAATTTTTCTCTCTGGTATGACACCTGGGTCTTTCAAGGTTCAAATGATCTTGATAGAATTGGACTGTTCAAATTAATGTATTTTTCAGAATATTCTATATGTATCTTTTTATATTATATATAATTATATGTAACATCATCTATAATATATATTAGAAATATTAGTGGAATCTAAAATTTCAGGCTTGTATGACAGCTATAAAATCTGCTTTAAATTATTCATCTACATAACATTTACTTAATTTATTTTTTCTTTATTTTTTGTGCAACTTTTTGCTATATGAGATTTTTGCATTTCATGGTATTGTCAATTGGTAAAATTTTCAAATGTAGGATAATATAGTTGGCCCAAGGTTTGAAGCAAGTATTTTATAATATCTATCTTAGCTGTGCCTTTGTTATTTGTTCAAGGAAAAATATGTAAGTTCATAAAATAATGCAACCACAAAACAAAACAAGAACAACAAAATACCTGTGAGTTTGTATCTGATCATCTGTATGCAAATATATGTGCGTGTGTGTGTTTGTGTGTGTGTGTGTATCACAGAAGAACACACATAATTCTGCATGTTTATGAGTTAACATACAGGCAATTCTTTGATTATGAAATTTTATAAATTATCACAATTTGGAAAATAATTTGAGGTTTCAGAGTACAATAGGAATTCCATAGACATTTACCAAAAAAAAATTTATGGTTGTGAAATTAAAAACTTTTCAAGAGTTTAGTGATTTAAATTTTGAACAAGTTCAACAGTTTTAAATAGCAAGAAGTATTTAAATCTTACATAGATTGGCTTCATCCTCAGCATAAAGCTCATTGTCTACTTAGTATCACTGAGAGAATGCAGTTTATAAATACAAAAAAGTGAAAATCAATAATCAACTGTCTTTAATATATTCTCTTAACAAGGATCAAGTCAAAATATCAGTGACTAATACAATGTTCTTTTTTCAGTTATAAGGCTAAGTTACTATGATCATAAAATTAGATAGTCTAAAGTATAGGACAAAAGTCCCATTTTGGTTTTTTTTGTACATCTTTTCCAAGACACCAGTGACAGGATGAATCTTTCCATTTTGTGATGTTTTATCCATGTTCCTAACAGATGTAATTCTGCAGGGTACAGGCATATATTAGGAAACAGTATCTCTTTGTTACATTATAAACTCCTTTGTTTTGATGGATTTTGTGTTTATTCCTATCCAAATAAAATGAATAAAAAAGTGGACCTGTAATACTAAGCAAATATATCATTTAGAGTAATATGATGATATTTGATTTTAAGCTCTTATCACATATTCTGGGTCAGACATCTTTAGAAAATTATGAATCACTTTATATTTATTTTAATTTAAAATAAAATATTTTAAATTCATTTGTAACAATGTCTATAAGTGTCTGGAAGATTTAACAATATGTCTATCAACCTTTTCCATAAATTCCACTTCTTCTCTATTGTTTTTGCATATATTTATTGAATTTTAGTGTATGAGCATAACATTATACTTTCCTAAAGAATTTCCCATTAAGATCTAAAAATATTTTTATCTATGTCATTGACTTCTCAATATGCATTCATTATATTTACATTATTAATTCGCTATTCACAAGCTTTGAATTTCTAAAATTGTATACATGCTTTGTGTATATATATATATATATATATATATATATATATATATGGTTTATTATTATGTAAATGCTTATTGATTTTTTAATTTAACACACTTTAGTGAAACACTGTATTTGTATCTATTTCACAATTGTTCTTCCTGCATGAGCCTTAATTTCTGTGTTCCAAATGTAAGTGTATGTCAAATACATAATAGCTGGCTTGATTTCTTCTATTAATAAATATCTTGAAAAAGACAGAATAATAAAAACTTTTAATACTCTGTTCATTATCTCTAAAGAGCAATATCAATCAAGTAATATCTCAGGTAGTCTTGGAGAGATATGGATAATAATACAGTAATTACTTACTGCTCTAAAGAAAAAGAGTAACAAAATGCAACCCACAGAAATGTTTAAACAAATCATAATATTATAAAAATGTTTATACTAATACACATTCATACTATTAGTAAACCAGTATCCATGGGAAACACTGCTAGTGAAATAAGGAAGCATTGCATAGGTAATTATAATGTTCATGACCAATTTACTAATAATTGAATTGATTGAAACATAATTAGATTAGAAAATAATGTTTGGTATTATATTCTTAAAGTATGGTACATACTCACGAATAAGTGGATATTAGCCAAATAAGTACAGAATACCTAGAATACAATCTACAGAACTCAAGAAAGTTAATAACAGAAAGGACCAATGGAGGATGCTTCAATCTCACTTGGGAGGGAGAAGAATACAATCACAGGAGACAGAGGGAGAAAGGGATCTGCGTGGGAAAGGAGAGGGGAAGGGGAAAAGAGGAACTTGATCAGATATTGGGCGGGCGTGGTGCAGGGGGGAAGCCCTGAGGACCAGCAGAATGAATGGAAATATGCAACCTAGAAGGGTGGGAGTTGGGGGGACCCTCTAGAATATACCAAAGACCTGTGAGGTGAGAGACTCTCAGGACTCAAAGGGGGGACACCTTAGATGAAATGCCCAACAGTGGAAAGCGGGAACTCATACAGTACACCTCCAGTAGAAAGACAGATCAAGTGGAGGGATGGGGTTGCCATCCCACAGTCAAAAAGTCTGACCCAGAATTGTTCCTGTATAAAAGTTCTGCAGGGACAAAAACAGTGAAGAGACTGAGGGAAAGGAGGTCCAGTGATTGACCCAAATTGGGATCCATCTCAAGGGGAGGCTCCAAGGCCTGACTCTATTGCTGATGCTATGGTGTGCTCACAGGGAGAAGCCTAGCATGGCTGTCCTCTGAGAGGCCTAAGAAGTAGCTAACTGAGACAGGTGGGATACTTATATCCAACCATTGATCTGAAGCCAGGGACCCCTGTGGTTGAATTAGGGAGAAGCTGGAAGAAGCTGAGTACGATAAAATATGAAAGTAATTTCAGTTTTCATTTTCTGATGACTAAGGATATTGAAAAATAAATACTTAAATATATAAGCATAGAGACTCTAGATATTTCTCAGTTTTTAATGTTTTAAGTGCTTTGTATATTGCATGTGCCAATCCTCTATTAGGCATATAACGTTCATAGATTTTTTCCATTCTGTAGGATGGCTTTTCATTTGAGTAAAGGCATCCTTTCCTGTACTGAAGTTTTTTAGTAATATGAGTCCATGTTTGTCAATTGTTCGTCTTTTGGGGGAAGATGTTTACTTTCAGTGCAAAATCTAATAAGTCAAATTGGATATTGAAATTTTGTTATAAAATGAACTTTGCTCTAGGTGATTTTGTTCAATGGTACACCAATGAAATATTCTGAGCACACAGGTAAGCTAGGCTAAGCTCCTATGGTTATATATGGCAGATGAACTAAAGACATTTACCTCATACCAGTCAAAATGGCTAAGATAAAGAAAACTCAGGTCACAGCAGATGCTGGCAAGGATGTGGAGAAAGAGGAACACTCCTCCACTACTGATGGGATTGCAAGCTGGTAAAACCACTCTGGAAATTAGTCTGGTGGTTCCTCAGTAAACTGGATATAGTACTATCTGAGGACCGAGCTATACCACTCCTGGGCATATACCCAAAAGATACTCCAATATATAACAAAGACACATGCTCCACTATGTTCATAGCAGCCTTATTTATAATAGCCAGAATCTAGAAACAACCCAGATGTCCCTCAACAGAGGAAGGGATAGAGAAAATGTGGTACATTGACACAATGGAGTACTACTCAGCTATTAAAAACAATGATTTCATGAAATTTGAAGGCAAATGGATGGAGCTAGGAAATATCATCCTGTGTAAGGTAACCCAGAGAAAAAAACACACACATGTACTCACTGATAAGTGGATAGTAGTAAAAAGCTCGGGATACCCTCAATACAACTCTCAGACCATATGAAACTCAAGGAAAAAGAAGAGCAAAGTGTGGATGTTTCAGTTCTATATAGAAGAGGGAAGAAAATAATTACTGGAGGTAGAGGGTAGGAGGGAATTGGAAGGAAAAGAGGATGGGGAGGAGAAAAAAGGAGGGCAGGATCAGGTGTGGGAGGAGACCGGGGAGATGTACTGAAGGTCAGGAAATTGAACAGAGATATGTAGCAATGGGGGATGGGAAATTGGGGGTAGCTACCAGACAGTCTCAGATGCCAGGAAAGCAAGATGTTCCCAGAACCCAACGGGGATAACATTAGCTGAAATACTCAACAAAAGAGAGAGAGAACCTTTAGAGATCATATCCAGAGGTTAAGCACAGTCCCTGGTTGAAGATACGGCCACCCACCCATCTAAAAATTTTAACCCAGAATTGCTCCTGTCTAAATGAAATAAAGGGACAAAGCGTGGAGCAGAGACTGAAGGAAAGGTCATCCAGAGACTGGCCCACCTGGGGATTCATCCCATATGCAGCCAGAAAGTCCAGACACTATTTCTGATACCAATAAGCACTTCCTGACAGGAGTCTGATATAGCTGTCTTCTGAGAGGCTCTGTGAGAGGCTGACTAATACAGATGTGGATGCTTGCCATCACTGAGCACATTAGCCATCGGACTGAGCACATGGACCACAATGAAGGAATTATGGGAAGGAATGAAGAAGCTGAAGGGAATTGCAACCACATAGGAAGAATAACAATATCAACCAACAAGAACCCCAGAGATCCCAGGAACTAAACCATCAATCAAAGAATCCATGTGGAGGGACCCATGGCTCCAGCTACATATGTAGCAGAGGATGACCTCTCTTTCATCAATGGATGTGAGACCCTTGGTCCTGTGAAGGCTCAATGCCCCAGTGTAGGGGAATACTAGGCTGAAGTGGGTGGTTGGGAAAGAGAGCACCCTCATAGAAGCAGGGGGAAGGGTGGATTGGAAACTGGGTTTGTGGAGGGGAAACCAGGAAAGGGAATAACATTAGAAATGTAAATAAATAAAATACACAAAATAAAAACTATATTTTGAACTTATAATGAGTTTATTGGGCATAGTCGACCTCATCATAGTAAGTATTAGTGCTCAGAGCACAGATGATCCTGAATCTCACATCCCAAGTTTACATGTTACTATATGCCTTTTTAATAGATATAAAGATTCAATTCAACAGATGAACAAATATATCATTTTCTAATTTTAATTATCTCTTTTTATTTATTGAAATTTTATTCTCACATAATAATCTTGATTATAGTTCCTCCTTTATCTACTCCCAGTTTCTCCACATCCCTCCTCCCATACAAAACCACCCCATTTCTGTCTCTCAGTAGAAAGCAAACAGGATTCTAAGAAAAAAAATGTAAATATAAATGTCACTTTTTTTCCTTAGATGAAGTGATGAGATGAGAGCTATACCCAAGCTGTGCAAATACATGGATTGGATTGAACCCAGAGTCTTTCTGACTGTCACTGGACCTAGGCCTGAAACCTTCTAGCCTCCATACAATCTACACTTCTGCAAGCCCTGGCCTCGAAGGTATCAGCTTCCGCATCTGTCTGCTAATATAGGCCTAGAATATTTCAGTCTTCAAGAATTACTGCTGAATAAACACATTCTTTCTAGGTCTTTCTGACTTTGGCTACCTGGTTCAACTCAGCTGTCTTACCTCAAACTCCACTCCAAGCTGACTGCGTCAAATTGGCTTCTCTTGGCTTCTGACTGAATAGTTCTGCTTGGAAACTGCCTATAAACTCCATGAACTGAACTTCTTCAAACCCTACTTCAAACTGAGTTGAGCTCAATTGCATCAAACTGATCTGCATGAAACTGAACTATATCAAATTGAACTGCTCCAAACTGAACTAAACTGAATTGATCTGTACTGATCTGAACAGAATTCAATCGCCCTCTCTCCCTCACTGCTCTTTTCTATCTGTTCTCCTGAGAGTTGGGCAAATCCTATCTCTGCCTCCTTCTGTCAAATCTTTCTTATATTCTTCACTTTGTCTTTCCCACAGTTAGAATTCATTGTTTGGGACTAAAGATGCATACTAAAGGTACATCTGTATTCTAGCCAGAGGAGTCAAAGGAAGGTATTCCAGTCAAAGGGGTGAAAAGTTTGTGTCATGGCTGCATTTCAGTTTGGTCATACCTTTAGATATGATCCCTTGACAGAGAACCATGTTGCTAAATTAAAAATTCTCTATAGAAAATAAAATAAGGTAAAAGAGAAACTAACATATCAGATTTGGGCAAAACAAAGAGAAGGAAAAGGAGTCCAAAGAAGAGCCTGGTGGATCACAACTCTCCCAATATTTGGGTCTAGAGGGTAGGTAGAAAGAACTAAAACAAGAAGTTTACTTCAGTATTGCTGGGAATAAAGTAGTAAGTTCTTTTCTCCATAGCATCACAGAAGGAAATAAGTACACATAATATAATATATTCTAACAAGTAAGAAATTTCTTTCAGTTACATGGTACAAATTTTTATCATGTCTTTCCTGAAAATCATAATGATAAGTAAAATTAAGATGAGTACCCAGAAGAATGTTTTTTTTAATAGTGCAGTGGAATATTAAGAGAAAATGGAGCTTTAAAAATATAAAACAATGTACACTATATTAATAAAGAATCTCAAAAAGATTGTTGAATGGAAAATTATCCTTATAAGTAAAGATACCTAGTTCAATCAAATTTATATGGTGCCTCGCTATCACAAATCTACATGATAGAAATAAGATACCTGGTGTTAAGAGGGTTGAGATTGTGGAAACTGATGAACCAAAATGATTGACATATTGGCTTACAACAATAGGAAAATATGCTTATTTTCATTTTTAGTACTGGAAAGACACATCACTATAAGTGTCTTTCCAAGTTCACCACAGCATGAAATCTATCTAACAAGGATGAATTACTGTTGGTGATTCTGCCTCAATAAACACACTATCAATTATGTATATAGCTGTGTACATACCATTTGTTAATTATCTCTGAATGATATTTATGAAGTATGGTCTTTGTGACTTTTCTGTTTTGTTTACCATATATTTTATTTCTTCGATTTTAATTTTAGTGTATGTACAAGAGGGTTTGCTTACACACATATAAGGCACCTCATATATGTAAGTGCCCATAGAGATGAGAATGCAGCATTGGATACCCTAGAACTGGAGTTAAAAGATTTGAGGCATTATGTCAGTGCAAGGAAATGAACAAAGGTGAGCTACAAGTGCAGCAAGTGCCTTCAACTTTGGAGTCATCTCTCTAGTCTTTTTACTGTATATTTTACTTTGGTCATTTGTCCAATTAAAATTTCTGTTAAACAAGGACAATACAAAGTAGGAAAGAACCATAATATGCCTGATAATAAAACATACAATATATGTTATACTCATAAAATAATTCCTAAAATCTGATATTATATGACACCTTTGGCATTTAAATCAAATATATGAAACAAAATGCTTTCTGCATAACAGACTTTGAGGAGATATTACACCAGAAACATATAAAGATTAGAATATTATCTATATCAAAACTTTGAGGGAGGTACAAATAATTGTTTTTAATGAAGAGTAATCAAGGCCCTTTACTTAAATACACTCAAATTTCAAATAAAATGAACACAAATATAAATTAAAGATAAACTCTCTCTCTTTTGGTTGTTTTTTTTTTGTTTTTTTTTGTTTTGTTTTTTTTTTTTTTTTTTTTTGAGGCAGAGTTGCTCTGTACAGCCCTGGCTGTCCTGGAACTCATTCCATAAACCAGGATGGCTTCAAACTCAGAAATCTGCCTGCCTCTACCTCCCAATTTCTGGGATTAAAGGCATTCACCACCAGTGCCCAGCAAAGATAAACTTTTACAAGTCACTGAAATCTTTCTATATTTACAGTTACTATTATGTCATTATTACATATTGGTAAGGATGCTATCACAAATATCTACTCTGTCCCATTCTTTCATTTAGTACAATTTAAGAAGAGGCTTATATTTCCAGCTTCATTACTATTGATATGGAAATATTAGGTAGGTATTTGGATGAGATACACCAACAGCAAAATAGTTATTGGTATTTAATGTATTATGATAAAATTGATTAAAAATGATCAATCTCTCAAAAGAAAGAGATGCTCAGCCCTCAGCATTCACATTGAGCTATTCAGAGACTTCTGTACGTCCAGCTTCAGGAAGACGGGATCACTCTAGCATCAGGAGGCACCTGTGCTCGTGATCACATCCTCCCACACACATACACATTATTCAATATAAATAAATATTTTTAAAATGCATACCATCTTGATCATGCCCACACATTATAAGACTACTTAAACAAACGTGGAATTAGAGATCATACATGCAAACTTAATATACTGACCTGAGTAATAAGAAGGGAAAAATAAAATTCAGTAATTTCATGAAAGGATATATCTATAAAAACTTACTTTTATCTGAATACAAAGAAACAAATGCACCCTAAATCCACTGGCAACAATATGGGAAGAAATTTTCCAGTAAGTCAAACTCATCCCATTATTTAATTATCAGCATGTCAGCACAATATAAGCTCATATTCGTGGGGGTGTGTGTGTGTGTGTGTGTGTGTGTGTATGTATGTATTGATGGCAGTGGTAAAAAGTAGAAGAAAGTATCTGTAAAATGCAAATTGTCAGTAAAAGATGACTTGACTAGTAAGTTTCAGTTCCTGGCAGTCTTCTGTTGATAGTGAACTTCTTTAGTTTTAAAAGTCACTGTGGACCTGAGGACTTACAGTCAATTCAAGGAAAACAGTCTTTGGACCCTCACTCGTATCTGTTGAGTCTTGATACTGTATATAATGGGGTCCATCAAGGGTGGGAAGAGGATGTAAATGTTGCCCATGAGGACCTGAACCAGTGGAGAGAGATGCTTTCCAAAGCGATGAACCATGGTCAGACCAATGATGGGGATGTAGAAAACCAAAACAGCAGAGATGTGAGATACACATGTTTGCAAAGATTTGATTCTCTCCTCCCGGGATGCAATGGACAGAACTGTGTGCAGGATCATCACATAGGAGGCAAGAATGAGTACTGCATCCAGCAACAGGGTGCAAATCACCAGAGCCAGAGCATAGAAACTGTTAAAGCGGATATCTGAACATGCCATTCGAATCAAGTCTTGGTGCAGGCAGAAAGAGTGAGAGAGGAAATGAGGTCTGCAGTAAGTTAAGAACTTCAGCCGGATGATACCTGGAAGAATTAGTATAGAACTCTACATAAGATGGCCACTCCGATTTTCATGATTCGTCATTGGTTAAGATGGAGGAATAGCGTAGAGGGTTGCAAATGGCAATGTAGCGATCAAAAGACATGGCTAGGAGAACAGAAGACTCCATGAAGGACAAACCATGAATGAAGTAAGACTGTGCAATGCAGGCATCCAGGCTGATCTCTTGAAGGAAGCCCCAAAGGATCCCAGCACCGTGTGCACCGTGGACAGCCCCATGCACAGGTCTGTGAGGGCTAACATGGCCAGGAAATAGAACATGGGCTGGTGCAGGCTCGGCTCAGTGCGAATCACATGAAGTATCATGCAGTTTCCCAGGAACACCATTGCATAGATGACTGAGAAAGGAATGGCAAACAAGATGTAGTAGACTTCCAGGCCAGGAAATCCAGTGAGAACAAATCTAGAGGTACTTAAGTTTGACATCAAGAAAATAGACATTGATAAAAAGTACAAACTATTTTCTGGAGGGCTATTCTACATTATATATCCTATATTCTACTTTCTAATATGTTTCTGTTTGAGAAAAAATATCAGTTTCAATAAGCAGAGAAAGTTCGATCTGATCCTTGGCTGTGTATCATCGCAAAAACCTCCTGTATAGACATCAACATAGACCATTCAGACCTAGTGTTGAAAGATACTAGGAAATCAGGGAGTTTTATGTTGAAATAATAATATTCTATAGACTCAGGGGATTTAGATTATCTACTGCACTCCCAAGAGTCAGTCCTAGAGGACATGAATGCTTGTTCACAGTGATGTCATGGTTGCTATACTCCTCAGAAGAATGTGAAACACATGGGCAATTTTCCTCATTGGTACTTCAGAGGGACTATTCACCGCCTTTGAGTCTTAAATAATCCCTTTGGAATTAGACCAGCTGAGGTAACACATATGTTTTAGAATATGAACTTGTAGAGAAAAAGAATCAAAGCAATCTTTGTTGAATCTGTAATTTTTGGTGAGCATTGTGGTGCTTAGCTCTTGTCTGAATTATTCATCTATTTAAATTAACCATTGTATTTTTCTCAATCTATAGGAGTTGTCTTTTACCAAATCACATTATGATTAATTTTTATGCCCTCATTTGTAGCATAAAATAACTCACAAGGATTTTACACTGTGTGGTTCTGAAAACTATAATTGCTTTACAAATACCCTATTTTGATAGTTTTTCCATGCGTTCAATCTTTTGTTCCCTTTCTTGGATTTCATTGCTCCATGTTAAACACTTAATTATTTACAAATTATAGCTTCATTATCTAATCTTAATCTGCATAATATACATAGTCAACTTACCAGTATGCCTTTAACTTACACTATGATGAAATCCAAGTAGTATTCTCTCATTTGCATTCCAAGGTCTTTGTGTTATTTCTGGTTGAGTTTACATATTAAATTCCAAGATATTTTATTATTTACAATTAAAGAATTGTATACATACTATGGTAATTTAAATAAAAATAAATTATGATATATAATACAAACTATTTTTGATTATTGAACCTAGAATCTTATGTATTCCCAGACAAGTTGTGCATCTAAGTTATGTCTCCAGCTTTCTTCTCTTTCGATGTTTTAAAAGGTCAGTATGTATGTCCGCATGTTCATGTGTAATTGGTGCCCATGTGCATCACAGGACAACTGAGGACATCAGAGGACATCCTTGGGTTTCAGTCCTTTTCTACCACTTTTTTGAATGAAGGTCTCTTGCTGCTTACCACTTTGTACATAAGGCTACTTGGTCTACAAGATTTCAAATATTCTATGTTCATCTCCTATCCTGCCATAAATGTACTCAAGACAATACACACTGAAATCTTCACACTATGTACCAAGCATTTTATCTATGTAGCCATATAATCAACCCCTTTATTGTTACTTTTAGTACTTCTGAAACTCATATAATGTATTTTGATATTATTCATATTCATTTCTTTATCCCAATACCTTGAAGATCCATACACACTGAACAGTATTCCCTTTTCATTTGAATCCATCAGATACAGTTTCTGCTGTGCATGCCCTTGGATATATGGCCTTAACAGGAAAGTGATCAACCTGACAAAGACTGCAACTTTATGAAGACTGACTTTTCTTTTTGAAGCTATTAATTGCCAATGTCTCATTAGCTAAGAATTAATGAATATTTTAAAATAATAACTGTATAATCTAGAAATAGATGATCTCTTTTACTTAAAAATTTAAATGTTTTCGTTTTATTTTATGTCTGATTATACTGTCATGTTTGTATATGCACTACATGTGCTTGATGCCCTCAGAGGTCCAAAGAGTGTATCAGATAAAATGGTACTAGAATTATTACCAGTTGTGTGCCACTGTGTGGATGTTGGGAATTGACCCTAGATCCTCTGCAAGATCAACAAGTGCTCTGAACTTCTAAGTAAACAACCTGCCACTCTTTTAACTGTTTATTGAGACAAGTTTTCACTCATTTGCACAGGCTGGCTGTGGACACACTGTATCCCAAGCAGATCTTTAGTGATCCTCCTACCACCTGCTCCCAAATAGCTGCAAGGTAGTCCCAGTGTCATAGGTTATTTTATACTACATTTATCATATATTCTTTTTTGTTGCCACCAGTGGCCACAGTCAACCAGGTTCACCTGAAAGAGAGGCTGGGGATGGAAGAAGGGACAGGAGGGTGGGAAGAGATGAAGTCAGGACAAAGGTCTCTTATCGAGGCTCAATACATTAATGTTCATCTTTCAATTTAAAGGTGAAGCCCCACCTCCACCACCAAACCCCTTCTTGCTTCAGCCCTATGTGGGTGAGGGGAATCCATCCTTAATTGCAGGTGGGAGGTGTCTCAACGCACGCTCAGCAGGTGGTCCATTCATCTCAGCTCCTGTAGCAGGTCATGGGTCTGCCAAGGTGGTTAACACCTGAGTCCTATTGTTTTGGTCTGCTGTGGTAAACAAGGTCTCTCAGGCCTGCTCAAGGATGGGGAAAGGGCATACTTTTTAAATTTGTTCTGGTATTTTCAGATTAGCATTATAATTGATTTGAATTAATTACTATAATGCAAAATGGTAGAGCATTCATCTACACCACACCTATCATAAACACTATCAACTTGGTATTTAGAGAAAGCAGAATTTCTTTTATTGCTTACTTTCTTGCCATGTTGATTGATTTTATTTGGAAAATGGAATGTTTTTAAGGGACAAAAGTTGAGTTTAGTGATAAATGCACTAGATATGTATCTCTCCCTACTAGGAAACGTGCAGTTCATTTTGTTTTACAATAGTTTCATAAAAATATTTAAATAAAACTGGAGTTTTCAAAAATAAATGGGTTCTTCCTACAGACTACACAGTTTGTAATGTATTTTATACACTCTGAAAATATACTTGTCTTTTGAGATATATTTAGACAATTCACTTTGACTGTGATTTACCTTTTGGTTCAATAATTATTAGCATATTTAAAACAAGATTCTATGCACTAATTTATTAATTTTCCCTTCCTCTTTTCTGTTTTCTGGATTTTTTCCCCACATTTTAAAGCATTTTAGCATTTGTTTTCCATTTTAACCTTTAATTATTTAATGGATGCCCTGGAATTATTAACAGGCAGATAAAAATAATCTAAGTCCATTGTCAAATACCAGTACACTACAGCACATGGAGAGGTGTTAGGATGGGTGCAGTGTGCTTGCAACCTGCTGGGAGCACATTCTGCTTTAAATAATTCACACTACAAGAGTCTAGTGAGGAAGTACTGGTTCACCTTTCTTTGAGTTTTGTAGCAATTCTATGATATTTGATTGACTCTTAAAATGTTTTAATTTATCATTATCTCTTATAGCTTTTGTATTGTTTAAAAAACTGGCAATCTTAATTAAGGCAAAAATATGTTACTGTTGCATACTAACATCAACTGGAAAAATATACATATATAGTCATACATTGTTATTGACATCCTTACTTTTAATCTATGTGTTTCAGTTGCATAATGGTCTTCGGTCTTGTCCATTTAGCACAATGAAAATCTATTGATAACTATAATTCATGTAAACCTATACATCTTAATAGGGTTTCATAGACATACAATACTATACTCAATACATTATGACTTCAAATATGTATTAAAGAACTACTTCTAATTATATTGATTACTCCAAATTTTTACTGTCAACAGCTTTAGCTTGTATAAACAATAGTATTTGAGACAGAAGCATACACTTAATTTAAAGCTAGTTTACTTGTTATTTGTACAGGTAAATGATTTGACTCAAAATTTTGAGCTTTGTATTATTAACTAACAAATGGAAAAGTAATAGTAATGACAATATTTATGGGCTTAATTAATGATATACGAGAATGTTAGAACTGGTAAGCCCTGTGGCTATGGTAAGTGATTTTTAAAGATATAAGTGTGCTGCTCAGATTTAACTTAGAAAAGCTTAACATTCCCTAAGGTATAATAGTGATTTGGAGAAAGGTTTGACCAACACTCTCAAAGAAAACACAATACTAAATTGTACCTTATTTCACTTCGGAGGATTCTAATCTAATATTCAAGACATTAAAATCTAAGGATAAAGCTGGTAAGATTGATCAGTGCCAAAGAACAATGCCTGCTCTCCTGGGGCTCCAAGTCCAGTTCCTAACCTATATCAGATTTTTTAGAATCACTTTGTACCCAGTCCTAAGGTATCTAACATCCTTTTTGGACTTCCTGGGTACTTACAAATATATTACCTATACTCACACAGGTGCACACACATACATATGAAGTTTAAAATAAATTTAATAAGTCAAAGACTAAAATTTTAAATGAATTTCATATAAATCCCTAAGGAGTACATTGATAAGATTAAAGTGTAGGTCCATTAGCCCTGACAATCACATTTTTTTTCCTGACAAAACAGATATAGTATATGTTGTTGGCTGTACTAGATTTCGTTAAACCCTCAGAATTGTCTCACAAAGGTGATCTTTCTGGAAATTTAATTATTTAATTGATCATTAGGTTGTATGTTTTGGTTTTGGTTTCCTTACCTAAGAACCTGGGCTTCAGAAGTCCCCAGACATTTTCTGGAATTCTTCAACTCTACTGAGTCTTAGGTCTCTCAGGATTGAGAAACTTGTATGAGTCTTTGTGTGATCAGTAGGAAACAATTAATGAGAAACAACCCATCTTGCTGACCACCAGGGAGTCTGTGAGCACAGATAGAAGAGGTACCATTGGCAATTAGAAATGTGAGAATTCATAGTGCTGTCTATAGAGGGTGTTTCCTAAGAGTAAGATAGATAGTTCTGATTCCTAGGAAAGGGACAGTGACAATTTTACACCCAATTTCTGTCCCAGGTATGGTACTTGTCCAGGAAGTGGCTTTAGCTGTTTTATGGTTGAAGATGGAATCAGGTGTTACATTCATGAAATGTGTTAGAAATATTTGTAACTGAAAACCTGATATGGTAGGGTATTGCTGTTTCAGTCCTAGAACAGCTCAGTGATAAGTAATTATATATTTTAATAGGTAATAACCATGATGGAGATGTCTTCAGAATGGGAATCACTTTTTTCTGAATTAATAATAATCCAGAAAAATAGGGCATTGTCACCCCAATGTAGTCAATCACAAGTAAGGCTTCCTGCAAATGTAGAATAATCCATGATACGGTTTTAGATTCTACCTCAGAGGCTTCATTGTGTTAAGGGCAACAGGAGTGTGCCTCACATCATTCAAACCAGAAATGAAAGAACACATTAACTAATGAAGTCTTACTGGAATGAGGACATCTGATTCTCCAGAAAGAAGACCTTAGTGCACTGGGGGATCTCATGGTAAGTTTCATTGAATGGTTTGTTCAGTCCTTTGGATGCTTGATTTGGTACTATATGTATTTGCTTTCACATTGGCTAAATTTTTGAACAAAGTGAAAAAGATGAATTAGGAGATACTCAGAAGTCAAGAGCACGAGAGTGCTGTGAGTAGGAATGAGGAGAAAAAATAACTTTATTATGAACAAAATATAAGATGATTCTAACAAATCTGTGAGCAACAGACTGCATAGAGAACTTAGTATTTTAATGAATTTCACCTTGTGTTGAAGGAAGAAAAATCAATTCAGGCCTATTCTCCCTTTCAAAAGAAATCTTACCAAATTTCTTTGATTTCCAGTTACTTTCTCTTATTTGAGTGGCTATCCCCTTAGCAGTCACCAAGCACAGTGACTTTACACCATCATATATTCACAGTCTTCACCTCCTTTGTAGTTAACTGGGTCAGACCACCACTAACCCTTAGTATTTCAATAATCTCTAGTGATGACCTATGCTTTTTATTTCAAGTCTTTTTCTCAATCAAAACTTGGCACAGCACACTGAATGATGATGATGATGATGATGATGATGATGATGATATATAACAACAAAACAATGTAATGGTAAAAAACCCACAATAGCTCTGCAAGACAGAGCTATGTGAACTCTGTAGGAAGATAAGAGCATAATTGTATCAAAAGCCAGATGTAAAGCCAGTTTACAGGGTGTTGCTCTGTGAGTGGCAAATGAGGGAGTTAGTCAGGAAAAGGCAAGCTAAGTTCCTGCTTGCTGCATACTAGTTGTGTGACCTACACAAACTGCTTAACCTGTTCATATCTCATTTTTATAATGTATTGTATATAAATCATAACAGTAATAATATTTATATTAGTATGATGTCCAAAATATATTTCATGAGCTTTAAACTACAAAATCATGGGTCAAAACTGATTGAGAAGGCCTTAAAATATTTAATTTAACAATATAAACAAGACAAACTGTTCAAAGCATTCTATGGATTGAATAGTCTGGACAGATGAGAGCTGTCACTGTTCTTACCTAGATTATGTACCTGAGACACACTAGAAGTACCCATGCAGTCCGTTCTGTTATTTTCAGTGATTTTTTTTTAATCTAATAATGAATTATAATATTACCAAAAACTCGAGATTTCTGGTTTTGGTCCTTGAAATCCATATCTGTAATTGGATTTTATATTTTGTTTTAAATAGAATGATAACATAAATCCTTTTAACTTCAGCTGTAACAGACATAAAGGTCAGAATATGATTGTTCTCAGCCAAGATTATGGTGACTGTGAAGACATGAAGTGAGAACTCAGAGATGTTCAGTTGTCTTTCTAGTGCCCTATTCACATTTGATAAATTTTAGATTGATTTACATATTTTACTAAACATACAAAATACTTGCCTATTATTTAAAGACAGAAATGCAACTTAAGTGACAGGCACTCTATATTGTATTGCATTGCATTGCATTGCATTGTATTATATTATTTCCTAAGAATGTTGTTTTGTTTTCTAATGATGCATAAAGGGGATGAATCCAGATGGGTGGGAAGATGGAGAGAAACTGGGAGGGTCAGAGGGATGATAAATCATAATCAAGATATATTATATAGAAATATATTTTAATAACAAAAAGGAATAACTATATATGCATTTTTAATAGATACACATTTCCTTGTCAATTTCTTTTATAAGCCAGCTGGTGGCCTGTTTCCTGTTTTTATTTCCTCTAATCCTGGTATTTCATGGCCTGTGTTTGTTTAAGATAGAGTCATCCTCTAAAAATAGTCTTAAGGTGATTTCTACTCTTGATCTTAGCCAAAAGCTGAGAAGCCATCTTAGGGTGATTTCTGAACCCTCAAAATCAAAAGTAATCTTGCTCCTGATAAAACATGATAAGATGAAATCTGGTCTGTGGGTTGGTATCTTTCTTTATCTCATATCTGCTATGACATGTACATCAGTTATAGAATCCTATCTTCTATGATGTATGCATCAGTTATAGAATCATATTTGCTATGATGCATGAATCAGTTATAGAAATGTTTACTTACTGGGTAACTGTGAAAGACATTGTTCTGATTCCTTCACTTCATATACACAGCAACCTAATGAGATAGCTACGGTCATCGACTTACCTTAATCCCTTCATACACACAGATGAGAAATTGGATACTGGACTTACAGTGTATACCAAGGTCTGAAGTCAGAGTCTGAAATCCAAGCTCTTAACCAAACTGTCTTTCAATATTCTTCAGAGACAACAATGTGAACTCCATATACACCTATTAAAGAATAATTCACATGGGCAACTAATTAACATATATCACCATAAAAAGTGTAATTATCAATACTCCCATGAAGCTAACAGCTTATAGAATGCAAAGATGCTTTCATTTATTAACAAAAGCACAGGAAACCAAATAATTCTTTAAAAAGTACAATTTACTTTACAACAGACTTCTTTAATTCTTGATTTACTCTATGTTTATTAATGGCATCACTACATTTTTATCAAATTATATCAAATAATTTATGAGGTTTGTTCATCACACTTTAATCTCTATAAAGAAATCTCTATGGTATGCATTTCTTTATACACATATCTAACCAAATACAGTATAGATAGCAATGCTATTGTTCTGTTTATGTTTGCTCTCTTGAGCCACCACTTTTTCCTAATAGGAAGCAATAACAGTAATTCTATCTTCCATTTTACTGGAATAATGTTTTACTCAACAAAATTTTGTTAGGCTATTTGCTGAAAACATACTTATAATTGAATCCAAAATTGAACTGATGAAATAAAATGTAAATTATGTTGTTATGTAATACATCATTAGATAGCTGGAAGAGAACAAAAGCAATCACATCAACCCTTTAAAATATTACTTTGAAATAATAAAGCATTATTTCTATACACACATTGTATATGAATATGAAAATGTGTATGTATATATATGCATACATGTATATATTATTTCCTGTAGATTTAATAAATAATTCTTAGCATCAAGGTTTCCCCAAATGCCATAAATTCTGCTATGTGAAGTTCAATGGTTACAATCTAAGTGTCCACTCATATGTCTCATTTTGTTTAGACTTCAGTGTGCTAGATGGTTTGAAATATGTGCAGTTATATCTTCCTAATCTGAATTTTCTAATTTATTTTTCTGTTCTTCCTAAGGACAAGCTTTCCTTTGTGAGTGAAATGTGTCTCTGATAAATGGTTTAAATGATAGTAATTTCATGAATATTTACTCCTTTATAGACATAGTATCTAATATATTAGTCACACTTTGAATGTCTCCAAACATTCCAACCTTGGCCTGTTTTGAGAGGTGGTTGTGTGTTCATGTTTTGAGTCTTCTAAAAGGAATGAAATCTTCCTAATTGAATATATTTATGATCTTTACCTGATTATCTTTAACATAATACTATACAAGAGTGAATTTAAGATTTTTATCTTGTTTCTTTAATTTGTTTACAATTCATTAATTTCTTCATTTCCTATAGTATTTTCCCCAGTGTCATAGAAATTTGCTCATAAAATGAATAAAGAAAAAAAAACTGAAATATAAACAGAAACTAGAAGACATATGTCATCTATATGTGAACAGAAATCAAGATAAGTGAAGATAGAGTAAGGAAGAGAATGTCTTTGTGGGAAAGATAAAGACTATGTATGCTGACTTCTAATAGTGTGGCATAAACACTCATTAGCTCAGTGGTGATTCTTGGTGTGCCAGAACTGTGATCCACAAGCTGCAGATAGCCAAAAGCGGCAGTGAATATGCCAAAGTTTTACATAAAACATTGCCAGAGTTCTATGTGTAATTTTATTGTAACTCAGTGCACAGTTCTCAGGCATGAACTCTGTAGATTACAATATGGTCCAGAGATGACAAAATGCCAGATGACTGGCTAGCTAAAACATTGTTAACTGCATTAATGTCAAACAAATAAACAAATAAACAGATTCAGTAACAAAATGCAAAACTGATATATCATCTATCAAAACAGGAAATACTCATATTTTTATATCCTTGATTTGTTAAATAAATTACTTAAGTAAGGAAGATGGCTCTTTTTAACTATAAGTTTTATATTAAAATAGTCTGTAGGTAATAGTTAACACTGATTCAATAGCTACGATTACTCAAAAACAGCAGGTTTCTGACCACTAGATCTCTAGACCTTGAAGAAGAGGACTGTGTTTGAATATAAGAACTAAATAGGGGAAATGAATGATGATAAACAAAGCCTGCAAGAGCCTCTGAGGTCTGTGGCAAAAGATACATATAATGTATATAATGAAGAGTCCAGTCTTAATCTTAGTCAACTGTGAGTATTCACATTTAATATAATAAAATAATCATAATCTTGTCTTCTCATTTTTTTTTGCATTGTTGTTGTTGTTCTGCTTTGGCAGGTCCAGAACTAGTAGGCAAAATAAACATGACAACATCTTCAACCACTTTAAATTACACCAGTGTCAGAGACATCTGGTATACCATGATTGGGATCCCAGGACTGGAGGACTCACACATATGGATCTCCATCCCCATCTGTTCAATGTACATAGTGGCTATTGCAGGCAATGCTCTGCTATTATTCCTGATCATCACTGAACGCAGCCTTCATGAACCCATGTACCTTTTCCTGTCTATGTTGGCACTGGCTGATATCTTTCTTTCTACAGTCACAACACCAAAAATGTTAGCAATCTTCTGGTTCCAAGCTGCAGGAATTTCTTTTGCTAGCTGTGTATCTCAGATGTTTTTCCTCCACTTCATCTTTGTGGCAGAGTCTGCCATACTGCTGGCTATGGCATTTGACCGTTATGTGGCCATTTGCTATCCACTAAGATACACCACCATTCTAACCCCATCTGTCATCATCAAAATGGGCATTGCATCTGTGACTAGAAGCTTCTTCATCTGCTTCCCCCTGATCTTTCTTGTTTATAGGCTCACCTATTGTGGGAAGAGCATCATTTATCACTCATACTGTGAACACATGGGCATTGCCAGGTTGGCCTGTGACAGCATCAAGGTCAATATTTACTATGGCATGATAGTGGCTCTATTTTCCCTATGTCTAGATGTTGTACTTATCATTGTTTCATATGCCCTTATCCTTTGTGCTGTGTTTAGAATTCCTTCTCGAGATGCCCAACTCAAGGCTCTAGGTACTTGTGACTCCCATGTCTGTGTTATTCTTCTGTTCTATACTCCAGCATTCTTTTCTTTCTTTGCTCATCGTTTTGGGGGTCATAGTATACCACTGCATGTACACATTCTCCTTGCCAACCTCTATGTGGTGGTACCACCCTCCCTCAACCCCATCATTTATGGAGTGAAGACTAAACATATTCAGGAGAGGTTTATTCAAGTCTTTTCTTTGCGCAAGTCATTTTGTTGATCTAAACCAAACAACTTTATTCTGTTCTTTATATTTTCCCCATTAACTATATAACTCAAGAGTATCTGAAGTTACGATGTGAGTGTTAAATCAATTCATCATTTCTGAGGGCAATTACAGCAATTTTGAGCAATGAAAAAAAAAAGGAATAAATTATACTGAGCACGTATTTTGTTTAGAACAAGAACACATTGCTTTATTATTACTTTCATCTTTGTTATCGCATACATAATTCATAATATTTCAGAAACTTTCAATTTTATGTTTATACATAAAACAGAAAAATTAATACAACCCTCGTTCATATACAAAACAAACGAAGACAGAATCCTATATAATTTTGCCATTTCATTCCATTTTTTTCTGAAGCTGGGAAATGAAGAGTACTGTATGTTCAAAACATTTTTTTTCTGGTTATCACAATACATCAGTCATGGAGCATTTACATTCCAAGTTCAAGTTTCATATTTAAGATGTTTGGTTTGGGTCAAGAGTATTTAGTCCTCTTCCATTCTTGGTCATTCATCTCCAATTTCCACTGATAGATGTATATATATATATATAATATATATATACAGAAAAAAGACAAAAGTGTCCTACATTGAACTTCTAAACTAATGCCAGGTGCAAAATGAAAATAATAATTTTGTTTAATGTTATTATTTTTAACAATTGAAAATGAATAGGAATCTGATAATTCTAGGGATTTAATTTTTTATTGTGTTCCTTCTTTCACAGAAGATAATCTTGGAATATGCAAATGCTAAATGCCTTAACTGTAAATATAGCAGAAAGACTGTCAGACACAGATTTTAGCCACATTAACATTTATATTAATTACAACAATTGAAATGGAAAAAGTCCTTATTTTCTCTGAAAATAAGTGTGATGGTAGCAGTTATTCCTCTTAGCCATTGTGTGATAACACTGCAAACTGCAGAATGCTCACAGAGCAATGCATACAATTAGTGGTAACAGTATGATATTTATCAGTGAGAGGCTGATGGAATGTTAGAGAACATTTAAAAATTCTAAGCAATTGAACACAGAGGTGACTGACATATTGACTTATATAATTCTGATAGCAAATTTTTTAGCCTCTGTGTAACTTGTTCACAGCATTGAAAATGGGCATAAACTAAAATTATCATAAATGTTATGATTAAGTTGTTACAATACAACCCAAATTATAGCATAGTAAAACTGTTACAATAAAAATCACAGCTAAGTGTGCACATGAAAATAAAATGCTTTCTACAGAAGATCAAGAGAATATAAATAAAATTAGGTTTATGTAGGAATGCATATATCCATCTAATACAGTATGTTTATTTTGTTTGCACAAAATATGGAAGAATTAGTAAGATTTCATTGCTAATTTAGAATTTTTAAGGAACCGTTTTAGTGAAAATATATATATTTAGTACTTTAAGCTCCATGAAGTCTCTCCTTTTTGGAGTGGAGACCTAGTGTTACTATTACCCTATCCCATTAGTCTGTAGATTTTCCTGTTGTTTTCTTCATATATTAATTTATATGCATATTCATTGTCATGTGATATCATTCTTATTAAATTATCTTCTAATAAATAACTCAAGAATAGATCTACCTGAAGACCCAGCAATACCAGTCTTGATAATTTACCCAAAAGATGCCCCACCATGCCACAGAGGCATGTTTTCCACTATGTTCATGGCAGCCTTATTTGTGATAACCAGAAGCTAGAAACAACCCAGATGTTCCACAATGGAAGAAAGCATACAGAAAATGTGGCTCATTCACACAATGAATGAGGGCTGAGGGTGAGGGGAACCTGATCTGGTATTTAGTGAAGGAAAAGGACTGAAGCTCTGAGGGCCAGAAGAAAGAATAGAAACAGGCAACATCAGGAAGTAGGAGGTTAGGGGGACCCTCTAGAATGCACCAGAGACCTGAAAGGTGAGAGAATCTCAAGATTCAAAGGGAAGGACGTCAGATGAAATGCCTGACAGTAGGGAGAGTGAAGTTATAGATCTCACCTACAACAGGAAGACAGGGTATCAAATGAGGGAGGGGATTGCCATTCCATAGTCAAAATTCTGACCCAAATTTGTTCCTGTCTGAAAGAACTGTGGGGATGGAAATGGAGAGGAGCCTGAAGAAAAGAAGGTTCTGCAACAGGCCCAAAAGTGGGATTCAGCTCAAGGAGAGGTCTTAAGGCCTGACACTATTACTGAGGCTATGGAGCACTCACAAAAATGGACCTATCATGACTGATCTCCAAAAAACCCAACAAGAAGCTGAAAGAGTCAGATACAGATATTTGCACTCAACCAATGGACAGAAGCTGCTGACCCCTGTGGTAGAATTAGGGAAAAGATGGAAGAAGCTGAGGAACTGGGCGACCCTGTAGAAGGACCAGCAGTCTCAATAAGATCTCTTAAACACTGGACCACCAACCAGGAACAATACACCAGTTGATATGAGGCCTCCAACACATATACCAGAGGACGGCTGGGTTTGAGTTCAGTCAGAGAAGGATGCACCTGACCCTCAAGAGACTGGAAACCCCAGGGAGTTTAGAGGTCTGGCTGGGTGGGGGATGGGGACATCCTCATGGAGACAAGGGGTGGGGAAGCAGTATGGGATTTGGAAGAGTGGGAGGGTGGACGGAGAGGTAATAAAATCTGGAGTGTTAGTAAAATAAATAAATAAATATTTTGGAGAAGAAGACGATGATGACAAAGAAGAAGAAGAGGAAGAAAAAGAGGAGAAGGAGGAGGAGGAGAAGGAGGAAGAAGAAGAAGAAGAAGAAGAAGAAGAAGAAGAAGAAGACAACAAAAAGAAGAAGCAGCAGAAGGGAATTGCAACCCCATAGGAAGAAAAACAATATCACCCAACAGGTGGCAGAGGATGGTCTTTTCTGACATCACTGGGAGGAGAGGCCAATGGTCCTGTGAAGACTCTATGCCCCAGTGTAGGGGAATGCTAGGACTGTGAGGCTGAAGTGGGTGGGTAGGAAAGAGAGCACCCTGACAGAAGCAGGGGGAAGGGTGGATTGGAAACTGGGTTTGTAGAGGGGAAACCAGGAAAGGGAATAACAATAGAAATGTAAATAAATAAAATACACAATTATATACACAAAATAAAAACTATATTTTGAACTTATAATGAGTTTATTGGGCATAGTCAACCTCGTCATAGTAAGTATTAGTGCTCAGAGCACAGATGATCCTGAATCTCACATCCCAAGTTTACATGTTACTATATGCCTTTTTAATAGATATAAAGATTCAATTCAACAGATGAACAAATATATCATTTTCTAATTTTAATTATCTCTTTTTATTTATTGAAATTTTATTCTCACATAATAATCTTGATTATAGTTCCTCCTTTACCTATTCCCAGTTTCTCCACATCCCCCCTCCCATACAAAACCACCCCGTTTCTGTCTCTCAGTAGAAAGCAAACAGGCTTCTAAGAAAAAAAATGTAATATAAATGTCACTTTTTTCCTTAGATGAAGTGATGAGATGAGAGCTATACCCAAGCTGTGCAAATACATGGATTGGATTGAACCCAGAGTCTTTCTGACAGTCACTGAACCTAGGCCTGAAAGCTTCTAGCCTCCATAAATCTACACTTCTGCAAGCCCTGGCCTCGAAGGTATCAGCTTCTGCATCTGTCTGCTAATATATGCAGGCCTAGAATATTTCAGCCTTCAAGTGAATAATATGCT